>SOZL01001609.1:53899-71817 GCA_009733165.1 Naja naja | reverse complement strand
AACCTCCACCAACTATATTTCCTTTAAAAAAATAATAAAGCAGAAGGCTAGATTAAAAATACTGGAAAACTACATAGCAGCCTTTAATAATTATTACTAGTGTAGTTTTACATGTTTTTTTTCTTTTCTGTTCTCAGGTGATATAAAATGATACAACACAAGAAATTGATTCAGTTTTTTCTTTTAGTTTTTGGATGTCATCCAGCAAAACCAACCCCCTCCGTCCCCAAACCTTGAAGTATGTCTTTGTTTCACTCAACGGTATTTAAACAAATAGGAAATACCATTGCTGAAGCATTAAAAAATAAAATAAAAATCTTGAAGAATCCTATAATTCAGTATTTTGAATCCATTTGCTTATAACAACAAAGTCGTTTCTAGCTGATTTCCTCCGTCTGTACAAATATTTTTTTTTTACATAAGTACTGAGTATGCTTATTTTAATTTTTAGATTTTTGCTTTATATCTGCATAATATAGAGTGTAGTAGTTAAGACATCAAACTAGAAGCAGGGAAGTCACAAGTTCTAGTTCTGACTTAGGCACAAAGCCAGCTGGATAAACTTGGCCAGTCACTTTCTCTCAGCCCTAGGAAAGAAGCAATGGCAACTCATGTCTGAAAAAACTTTACCAAGAAAACTGCAAGGGCTTGAGTCTCTGAGAACTGGACACAACTGAACAGAAAAATAATACATTTCTTATGCAATCAAGGGATCCAAGAAAAATATCTCAAAGCAAATTAAGAATATTTGTCTGCATGCTTCTGCTTCCTTCACTATCTTATGGTCAACTTTGCAGCTTTGAGAGGAGGTAAATACTGTTGGGGGATCAATGTTTCTCAACTTGAGGTCCTGCAGCTGGAATAAACAGAAGGGGAAACAGAAGAAAGTGTGTGATTTAAGATGAACAGTTAATAAATTTTATAAATAAATAAAAACAAATGAAATTTAAATGCAAAGGTGTGTTTGAAAGCTTCATAACAAAGAAAGAATCATATACAGGTGAAACTCGAAAAATTAGAATATGGTGCAAAAGTTTATTTCAGTAATGCAACTTAAAAGGTGAAACTAATATCTGAGATAGATTCAATACATGCAAAGCAAGATAGTTCAAGCCGTGATTTGTCATCATTGTGATGATTATGGCTTACAGCTCATGAAAACCCCAAATCCACAATCTCAGAAAATTAGAATATTATATGCGATCAATAAAACAAGGATTGTACATAGAACAATATCGGACCTCTGAAAAGTATAAGCATGCATATGTGCTCAGTACTTGGTTTGGGCCCCTTTTGCAGCAATGACTGCCTCAGTGCAGCGTGGCATGGAAGCTATCAGCCTGTGGCACTGCTGTGGTGTTATGGAAGACCAGGATGCTTCAATAGCAGCGTTCAGCTCTTCTGCATTGTTCGGTCTCACGTCTCTCATCTTTCTCTTGGTAATGCTCCATAGATTCTCTATGGGGTTCAGGTCAGGCAAGTTTGCTGGCCAATCAAACACAGTAATCCCACGGTCATTGAACCAGGTTTTGGTGCTTTTGGCAGTGTGGGCAGGTGCCAAATGAAGTCAGCATCCCCATAAAGCTTGTCTGCGGAAGGAAGCATGAACTGCTCCAAAATCTCCTGGTAGACGGCTGCGTTGACCCTGGACTTAATGAAGCACAGTGGACCAACACCAGCAGATGACATGGCTCCCCAAATCAACACAGACTGTGGAAACTTCACACTGGACTTCAAGCATCTTGCAGTGTGTGCCTCTCCTGTTATGTATGTAGGTTTGAATGTTATTGGTTTATTTGAACTGTTCTTGTAAAATGTTGAATGGTATTGGTTTAAATAGTGCGGGAAGAAACCCTGCACTCCCATTTGGCAGCTACAGCTGCAGGCTATAGAAGCAGCAGCAAGCCTGGCGGGTCCATTCGAGCTGTAGTCACTAATAAAGTCTTTTGCTGGAACTCCTCGCGTCTGACTCTTCATGCAAACTTAACACTGGCGACAAGGATGGGATTTCCCTGAAGAGAAGCGCGACGAACAAGCAACTGGCGAGATGGCTGCGCTGAACACCCCCAGCACCATTCGATCCGGCGGACGGAAGACTGGGAATCGTATGGATCGTTTCCACATGTTCCTGGAGGAACGATCTCGCCCGGCATCCCAGAGGCGGAAGAGGCGGTCTTTCTCACGCACTGCAGTCCGGCAGTCTTCAAAATGGCGGCGTTGGCGGGAGCAGCAGAGCTGAAGGTAATGGAATGGCCCGATTTGAAAAACTTTTGAGAGCCCATTCGCCCCACAAGTATCGTGCCTCATTAAGAGACACGAATTTTACCGTCAGGATCAAGGGATAGCGAGAATGTTAATGACTTCGTGGCAAGTTTAAGGGACATTGGGGGTGCTTGTGACTTTACCAACTTAGAAGAGGCCATGCGTGATCGGTTTGTTTTAGGCCTTAAAGATAAGGTTTACAAAGCAAACTGTTAATGAAACCTAAGATCACGTTTAAAGAGGCCATTGAAGAAGCTGTTTCAGTGAAGCCACCAAGTCCTCAGCAGCGGCCATGAAAAGATTAACAAGGCCTCAAGCCAGGCCTCAAGCCATTCTGATGGGGATAAATCATCTACTCATTCTGAACAAATAGACTCTGATTCTGATGGCAGTGAGGCAGAGGAGGATTTTAAACTCAGAATGGAGAAGAAAAGAAAAGACTCTGGGGAAGAACAGGCAAGGGTTCTATTGCAGAGGCTGTGGGGGCACCCCGCACTGATTGCAAGTTCTTTGACTCCATTTGCCTACGTTGTGAAGCGGGTCACATAGCCAGAGTCTGCAAATCATCCAGAACTCCACCAGCTAGGAAGAAATTCCTGATAGAGACTTTAAGCCCAACAATTTCCTTGAAAAAATGGGGCAAAATTTAGCAAATGGCAAGAATAAAACTCACCAAACAATCACTATTGGTCATTCTTCACCCTTAAAAAGCAGAAAAGTACATGTGAAGGTGTTTATTGAAGGAAGGCCTTGCCAAATGGAAGTGGACTCAGGCTCTTATTTATCTATGGTGTCATGGGACACTATCCACAGACTTTTCCCAAAATTCAGAAAAAGCATTTCCAGAAAAGCACTGACTCTCAAAGACTACCAAGGAACAAGATTCCAGTAGTTGGAGAGAGATTTCAGCGTGCAGTTTAAAGGCCACCAAGCGTTTGCCCCTGACCATCGTGGACAAGGATCGCCCAAGTTTGCTGGGACTTGAGTGGTTCAAGCCACTTGGCATCGAGGTGACTGGCATCCATCGTGAGCAGTTCTGACTGGGAAGAGTCCTTGAAGTCTGAGTTTCCAGAGGTCTTCAGAAGGACTGGGCAAGTATATGGGGACCCCTATTGCTTTCAGCCTAGACCCCAAGGTGCCCCAATTCGTTTAAAGCCCAGGAGGGTCCCATTTGCTTTAAAGGAAAAATTGATGCACAATTAGATAAACTCATTGCTCAAGGGGTTTTAGAGCCTACTGACCACTCCAGATGGGAAACACCCATAGTCACACCAGTCAAGGCTGATGGGTCAGTGAGAATCTGTGGTGACTACAGGGGACACTTAACCATCGCTGCAACAGAGCATATCCTGTACCAGTTGTGCATCATCTGCTCCATTCCCTTGGCAGGGGTACAGTATTTGCTAAACTGGATTTGGCTCAGGCATATCAACAATTAACAGTTGATGATGCCACTGCAGAGCACAAACAATTGTGACCCATAGAGGTGCCTTCAAATGTAAAAGACTACAATTTGGAGGCGTGGCACCTGGCATTTTCAGAGCCTTATGGAAAGAATGTTGCAAGGACTGCCAGGGGTAGTGCCTTATTTTGATGATGTATTAATCTCTGCTGAAAATGACACTCAGCTTCAAGAAAGACTCAGAGAAGTCCTTACCAGATTCAGAAAAGCGGGTTTAAAAGTCAAGGAAGACAAATGTACACTCAAAACAGACAGAGTTGAGTTCCTGGGGTATATGATTGACAAGCATGGCATCCATCCTACTGATGCCAAGGTTAAAGCAATCAATGAAGCCCCTAAACCTCGATGCAAGGCAGATTTGCAAGCCTTCCTTGGACTTATTAACTTTTACCACATGTTTCTACCTCACAAGCATCTATTGCTGAGCCCTTACATCGCCTACTTGATAAGAATGCTGTTTGGATCTGGGGGAGAAGGAACAGTCAGCATTTAACAGTATTAAGAGACTAATCACGTCTGATGCTGTGTTGATACAATTCTCTGAGAATTTACCTGTTGTTCTGACTTGTGATGCATCCCCTTTTGGAGTGGGGGTTTGAGTCACAGGCTTCCCAATGGACGGGAAGCCCCAATTGCATTTACTCTGCACGCTGTCCAAAGCAGAGAGGAATTATAGCCAATTGGACAAGGAGGCTTTAGCAGTTGTTGCAGCTGTTAAGAAATTTCATGAATATCTGTATGGCAGGTCATTCACCATTGTTACAGATCACAAACCTTTACTAGGCATTGTGGCAGGAGACAAACCTACACCTAATATCCTGTCACCAAGAATGCTGAGGTGGACTGAATTTCTTGCAGCCTATTCCTACAAACTGATTCACAGGCCTGGCAAGGACATTGGACATGCTGATGCACTGAGTCGTTGCCCACTACCTTGCCACAAGGAGGACTTTGAACTTGAAACTCACACCTTTTCCTGGAGACCGTTGCTAAGCTTCCAGTCCATGCTGCTGAGATTGCCAAAGAAACTGCCAAAGATGCTGTGTTGGCACCTGTTATGGGCTGGATTAAAAAGGTTGGCCTCTTCAAGATCTACCTCACCTTGCCCAACCTTTTAAGTCCAGGCAAACTGAATTATCTGTATTAAGAGGATGTATTTTGTGGGGTAACAGGGTGGTTATTCCTGCAAAACTGCAAAGGGAGGTTTTGGAAATGTTACATGAGGGTCATCCTGGGATTGTAAGGATGAAAGGTTTGGCCAGGAGTTATGTATGGTGGCCAGGTATTGACAAAATGGTTGAAAACTGGGTAGCCTCTTGTCCCAATTGCCAGGTAGTCAGACCTGCCCCACCTCACGCCCCACACAGGAATGGGAATGTCCTAGGGGCCCATGGTCTAGAATCCACATTGATTTTGCAGGCCCTACAAGAGGCACACTTTTCTAGTACTAGTAGATGCATACTCTAAATGGCTAGAGGTAATTCCCATGACATCCACTACAAGTGAGGCTGTCATCAAGCAGCTCAGAAAATTGTTTGTAACCCATGGGTTACCAGATGTCCTTGTTTCTGACAATGGCCCTCAATTCACGTCTAACATTTTTGAATCCTTTCTAGCTCAACAGGGTATCAGACATGCCCTCACTGCCCTGGGCACCCTTGACCAATGGCGGGCTGAGCACAGTACAGCTTTACCAAAGAGAAGCTTCAGCAGCTGGGTCCTGGGGATATCACTGAGAAGCTTGAAAAACTTCTTAGTGCTCAACACATCACTCCTAGCCCATCAAATAACTTGTCCCCAGCAGAGTTGTTGATGGGTAGGAAACAGGTCTTCCCTTGACCGCCTTCATCCCACTTACGCCCACGCACCACTGGATTCCACTTCCAAAGTTCGTTCTTTTAGTGGGAGATTCTGTATATGCTAGGAACCTTACAGGTGAACCTTTGTGGATTCCTGCTGAAATAACTCACATCACTGGCCCTCGTTCTTACAGGGTACAAACAGAGGATGGCCTCCTCTGGAGCAGGCACATTGACCAACTTAGATCCAGGTTCCCTCAGGAACATCGCCCCTGTCTCTCTGGGTCCCTCACCTAATGTCTCTTCTAGGGGAAGGGAGGAACAGGAGGAAAATCAGCAAACAGGAATCAACCCCATGTGTAACGAGCCATTCGCACAGGAACCATCGAACCCTGTCACAATGCCAAGATCCATCCTTAGAAGTGGAGCCATTACAGGAACCATCCCGAACCCTGTCACAATGCCAAGATTCATCCTTAGAAGTGGAAGATTGCACACCACCACCTGACTTGGGTGCTGATATTGGAATGGAGATGGGTTGGGAGGAGAGACCAGATTCTAACAGTCTAACAGGGTCTCCTTTCACAGGAAGCCCCAACAGGAAATGTCAGCAGACACATTTCCCTCTCACTGGGTGAGAACGTTAAAACTTCTGAACCACGAAGGTCTCAAGCATTAAGAGCCCCACCTATTTAAGGAATACATTAGATAGGTTGGGGTTTGGTATGGACTGAACCTAGTGGGGAGGGGGTGTTATGTATGTAGGTTTGAATGTTATTGGTTTATTTGAACTGTTCTTGTAAAATGTTGAATGGTATTGGTTTAAATAGTGCGGGAAGAAACCCTGCACTCCCATTGGCTGGCAGCTACGGCTGCAGGCTATAAGCAGCCGTAGCAAGCCTGGACGGGTCCATTCGAGCTGTAGTCACTAATAAAGTCTTTTGCTGGAACTCCTCGCGTCTGACTCTTCATGCAAACTTAACATCTCCATTCTTCCTCCAGACTCTGGGTCCTTGGTTTCCATATGAGATGCAAAAGTTGCTCTCATCAGAAAAGAGGACTTTGGACCACTGAGCAACAGACCAGGTCTGTTTTTCTTTAGCCCAGGTAAGACACTTCTGACGTTGGTTGTTCAGGAGCAGCTTGACAAGAGGAATACAACATTTGAAGCCCGTGTCCAGGATCCGTCTGTGTGGTGGCTCTTGATGCACTGACTCCAGCCTCCTTGTGAAAGTCCCCAACACTTTTGAATGGCCTTTTCCTGACAATCCTCTCCAGGCTGCAGTCATTCCTGCTGCTTGTGCACCTTTTTCTTCCACACTTTTCCCTTCCACATAACTTTCTATTAATATGCTTTGATATAGTACTTTGGGAACATCCAACTTCTTTTGCAATTACCTTTTGAGGCTTTCCCTCCTTATGGAGGGTGTCAGTGATGGTTTTCTGCACAACTGTCAGGTCAGCAGTCTTTCCCATGATTGTGATTCCTACTGAAGCAGACTGAGAGACCATTTAAAGGCTCAAGAACCCTTTGCAGGTGTTATGACTTAATTAGCTGCTTAGAGTGGGACACTTGGAGCCTAGAATATTGCATCTTTTCACAATATTCTAATTTTCTGAGATTGTGGATTTGAGGTTTTCATGAGCTATAAGCCATAATCATCACAATTATGGCAAATCACGGCTTGAACTATCTTGCTTTGCATGTAATGAGACAATCTCATATATTAGTTTCAATTTCATATATTAGTTTCTTTGAAGTTGCATTACTGAAATAAATGAACTTTTGCATGATATTCTAATTGTTCGAGTTTCACCTGTAACAGTAGTTTCACTGTATCATGGTTAAATATTCCAGCTAGAGAAATTTTATTTCTGATTATTGAAGCTGAGTAAAGGCTCTGTCCTGTAAAGACATAGTTGAAAATCAGCACAAATCTAAGGTACAGATAGTCCTCGACTTATGACTATAATGGAACCTGGTCATCACAGTCATAAGTTGGGACAGTTGTAAAATGGGTCAGTCATGTGTCCAACCTGATTTTAAAATCTTTTCTGCAGTGTAATTAAGTGCAGTCCTTAAGCACACCAGCAGTTTGCTATGGGTGCAGTTTTACCGAAAGCAAAAAGTAAATGCCTAGTTTTCAGTAAAACTGTTGCAAAACACAATCACATGACCACAGAATGCTGCAAATGGCCATACCTGCAGACTGGTAGCCAAGCACCAAAAGTTCAGTCATGTGACTGGGAGTGGTGGTGTTTAACCGTTGGAACTTTAAAATCCAGGTCATAAGTATCCCTTAGATAGGACTGTTGTAACTTTGACCAGTCAGTAAACAACCAGTTGTAAGCCGAGAGCTACCTGTAGGGGATACTGCTGGCATGAAATGAAGCTGAAAGGAGATTGAAATGGCCTTAGTTTAGAAATCTGATCCAAGTTGTGGCCCTTTCACTGATTCCATGATCTTTTGACAGTGGAGGGAAGGAAGTAACAGAGATGCCTACATGATTTTGCAACGGAAATTCTTTGAAAGGAAAATCAAACCAAATAGAACACAAAGGTGTATAACATTAGTTTGGATGTGTAGAGAATCTAACCAGAAAAACAATACAGGTAATCCTTGACTTACACCATTCGTTTAGTGACTGTGAAGTTACAATGACACTGAAAAAAGTTACTTACAACTGTTGTTCCCTTATTGTACCCTCTGACTATCATTAAGTGTTGTTCCTTATGATTCTTGACTCTTGACGAATGTATATTTTCTTTTATGTATACTGAGAGCATTTGCAGCAAGACAAATTCCTTGTGTGTCCAATCACACTTGGCCAATAAAGAATTCTATTCTATTCATACATATGACTATTGCAGCATCCCCATGGTCACATGATCAAAATTTGGATGCTTGGCAACTGGCAGGTATTTATGACAGTTGCCATGTCCCGTGGTCACGTGATTCCCTTTTGCAACCTTCTTGTCAAGCAGGGGAGCCAGATTCAGTTAACCACTGTGTTTCTAACTTAACAACTGTAGTGATCCACTGAACAGCAAGAAAGGTCATGAAATGGGGCAAAACTCAGCTAAGAACTATCTTGTTTAGCAACAGAAATGTTGGGCTCAATTGTGGTCATAATTTGAGGATTACCTGAAGTCTGGCAACTATCTAGCATTGTGGGGCAGGGAAATGCTTGCATCTTCATGATTCTGCACTGGCTTTTGAACTATGTCTGAAAGGAAGCATTTCTATTGGCTTAAGCAGCCCTGATCAGGCCTTGCAACCAGATGGAAAACTATAAGCATTTTATTCACAGGTTGCTCTCTTGGGATTTCCTTAGGCTAAACTACCGAGCATGAAAGAGTCCTATTTATAAAAAGCAGTGAATGCATAGGAAGTGAGAATGACACTGGGCATTATGAAAAGACGCTTGCAAATGTGAGGTGGCTCTGAATCTCTCTCTCTCTCTCTCTCTCTCTCTCTCTCTCTCTCTCTCTCTCTCTCTCTCTCTCTCTTTCTAGCAATTGGAGCTCTCGGGTCTATCTGAAGGAAGCAAGGTTGTCTGTAGACCCAGAGGCTGCATGACCTGAAGCACAGAGATTGTTGTGTACTTCTCTGCTTTCTTTGCAAGTTCTTCTCTGCAAACACATTTTATGTCAAGAAGGAACAATGAGGCCACCAGAGGCATGTTCAACACATAATCAGGCAGGAAAATTGTAATACTTTTTATGTGGGCTATGTTTCTATAATGATAAGGGGCTGAGTGTATTATGTATGTACGTATCTATATCTACATTTAGGTCTATGTCTGTCTGTCTCTATCTATCATCTATCTATCTATCTATCTACCGTGTTTCCCCGAAAATAAGACACTGTCTTATATTTTTTGGCTCCCAAAACACACTAGGTCTTATTTTCGGGGTAGGTCTTATATATTTATTGTGCCAAATAGTGGGTGTGAGTGTGTAGGGGGTGTTTCGGGTGCACGGTTGCTCCCTGAAAAGTCTTCCTGGAACTGGAGATTTACACTAGGTCTTATTTTCGGGGTAGGTCTTATATTAGGGCAGTTTTAGAAAATAGCGCTAGGTCTTACTTTCGGGGTAGGTCTTATTTTCGGGGAAACATGGTATCTATCTATCTATCTATCAGTATCTATCTACTGATATCTGTCTGTCTGTCTATCTATCTATCTATCTATCTATCTATCTATCTATCTACCAGTATCTATCTACTGATATCTATCTACTGATGTCTGTCTGTCTATCTATCTATCTATCTATCTATCTATCTATCTATCAATCATCTATCTATCGCCATCTTCCTATAGATATAAAAAAGATTGCTGATCCTTGCATAGCTTCCCTTTAAATAATGGTCTTTGTAGGAAGAAGCATCAACAAAAAATTGATTTGTATCCTCATTTAGGCGATTTAGAAAAAATACAAATTCAGGTCAAACTGAATCAAAGCTGCCCAATTTGAATCAGGATCCAAATCCAAAACATAATTCAGACTTTTCTGTTTCCTACTGAAGGGCATCAAAAATCCACAGATAAACTTAAAAGGAAAACTGAATAAGATAAAATCTACCTCCTTTAGATTATAACTGTCACAATGTGCTTTAATTCTCACCACTTTGAGATTTTCAGCATCAATTCCTGTTTCATGTTTTGCAGAGTGTCTCAGGAAATTTAAATACCATGAAACAAATTTAATCCCCAAAACATAAATGTTACATTGGAAAGTCCAGTGCCATCCTGGGAACCTGTTTAAATGGTGGAATAAATGTATCTATTATATTATTATATGATATTAGTTTTATATTACAGTATAAGATCACCAAATGTAAGAATATACAAATGGGAGGGTCAATCCTTGGCAACAATCGGGAATTTCCTGGAATGAAACCCAAAGGGAGTCTGCCATAACTCCCAGGCTTTGGCAGAAAACCATATCATTATTAAATCTAGAAGGGAAAAACCTAATTATTTGAAAGTTACACTTCCTTATAAGAGAGGCTTCATTTGTCAGAAGATGTACTGGTAACCTCCAGATGTGCTTGTTGCATTACACCATCCACAATCTCCAGCCAACACACATGCATACTAGCTGGTGCAGATGCTTAGCTGCCCTGAGCTTCCCTTGCCTGGGTAAGAAGGCTGGTGAACACGAGGCAGGGTTATAAAAATCTGGGTGGGAAGGAAATGTTAACCAGTCTTTGCTATTTATTTATAGTTGTCCCCTGGCCACTCAGATTTTGCAGCTTCTCCCTGGGATGCCTCACCAGAATCAAGATCATGTGAAGCATTAGTATTGCTTAATAATGCCTTGATAAGATCATACTTGGAATACTGCATCCAGTTTTGGTCACTACGATACAAAAAAAAAAATAGGCTGAGACTTTAGAAAGAGTCCAGAGAAAAGCCACAAAGATGATGAGTGGGCTGGAGGTAACGTTATATGGGTATGTCTAGTTTAATGAAAAGAAGGAGAGACATCTTCCGATGTCGAATACCGGTCGCCCTGTGCGAGCCCATAGGCAAGGACTCCTCGGGGTCCCGTCGGCGGGCCAATGCCGGCTGGCGGTTCCCCGACGACGAGCCTTTTCTGCGCCCCTGACCTTTGGAATCAACTGCCTTTGGAGCTCCGCCTGGCCCCTGACCTCCGCACCTTTCACCGTGAGTTAAAGACCTGGTTATTTGACCAACCGGGCTGTGACCCTCTGGGGAGGGATGGTTTTAATGGTTTTATAAATGTTTGGACTTATAACTTAATTTAATTGTTTTTAATGTATTTATTGTTTCTTGTTTTAGTTGTAAGCCGAGTCTTCGGAGATGGGGCGCATATAAGTTCAAATAAACGGAAACTGAAAAACTGAAACATGATAGCAGTGTTCCACTATTTGAGGGGCTGCCACAAAGAAGAGGAGGTCAACCTATTCTCCAAAGCACTAGAAGGCAGGACAAGGAGCAATGGGTGGAAAACCTAAGGAGAAGTTTCCTGTTAGTTAGAATAAATTAATCAGTGGAATGGCTTGCCTTCAGAAGTTGTGGGTGCTCCATCACTGGAGATTTCTAAGAAGAGATTGGACAACCATTTGCTTGAAATTGTATAGTGTCTCCTGCTTGAGCAGAGCCCAGACTATTGGACTATTGGACTCCTTGGACTAAAAGACCTCCAAGGTACTTTCCAATGCTGTTATTCTGTTATGATAACCTAGACACCATTTCTGCTGTTCCATGGTTAGTGGGGTCAAAGATTATTTTGAAACAATGCAAACCCCAGCTTGAAAGAACAGCTGGGATTTCCCTGCCTGACTGCCAAAGCAGCAGTTATTTTCATTGAACTATGTAACATTACAATTCATCTCCTTGATGTCCCATAGAGACCTGGCCCTGAGGGGATTTGTTCTGACATATCAGATCTGCAATAACCATTCATTCGTTCATCCATGAAAAAAAAATGTTGTTAATAGAACAAAGAACACCATTTATTGCTAATAGCTCTTCTGCACATGCAAAATAGTTATATTTTAGTCTAAATTGATCTATTATTATAAGAACAATAAGGAGTTGTCCTTATTATGGTCAGCTAAACTAGGCAGTTCTTCAAAATATTATTCTTCACTTACAATGTTTGCTTTAAGAATTGGTGCTTGAAGGTTTTTTCCTTTATGAATTGGATACAAAAGCCAGACTAAATAAAAATGCATAATAGATGGATGGATGGATGGATGGATGGATAGATAGATAGATAGATAGATAGATAGATAGATAGATAGATAGATAGATAGAGAGAGAGAGAGAGGAAAAGAGATTTATGATAGTTCCTTTAGTCACCATTCATAGTTACACCACCACTGAAAAAAATGACTTATGACTGTTTTTCACACTTACGACTATTGCAGCATCAGGGAATAACTTTGGGAGCTTGGCAACTGGCATGTACTTATGACAGTTGCACTGTCCCAGAGTCACAAGCAAAGTCAATGGGCGAAGCCAGATTTGCTTAATAATTACATGATTCACTGAACAACTGCAGTGATGTGCTTAACTGCTGTAGCAAAAAGGTGATAAAATGGGCGAAATTCATTTAACAATTGTCTTGCTTTGCAACAGAAATGTTGGGCTCAATTGTGGTCATATGTCAAGGACTACCTGTAAATTTTTCAATAAATAGTACCATGTGTCATTATGATCATCCCTAGCTATTCTACAATGATCAGCATCTACAGTATTTTCTTTTCCTTTTTCTCGTTTCCTGATTTATTTTTCCATCTATGTTGTGTGTTTTTAAGGTTGGCAGCTGAACCTCCTGGAAATGTGCACAAATTCAAGCATTCCCTAAACAGATTGTTGGGTAACCCACATTGGTGTGACAGACACGCTCTAAAGAAACACATGCATTAAAAGGGGCTCCACGTTTCCAAAGTTTTCCTTGGCTCTTGACACTTTTTGAGCCTAAATATTATATTATTAGCCGTATTTACCTATGATTCGACAGGTGACTTCAGAGGCACCTTCTCATGTTCAGGAGGGCAGGCCTGACCTTGCAGTCAGCAGCCTGTCCCCATCATTTGGCTGTCCCTTGCCGATTGCTCGTGGATGACATCTGTTCAATTTAACATAAGGTAGCCTAAGAAAGTCTCAACTTGTCCGCTGCCTTCTGAGTCTCACATATTATTATTATTTTTTTAAAAACTGAAACAATAACATGGAATTTTATTTATTGATCTTTGCTAATGGAAGAAAGCTGGTTCCAACAATCTGTATCGGTGCTGGGTTTTAACCACCCAAAATTCTGCATCAGTCCTCACAAAAAAATGATACTAAGGATATTCAGAATTTGGGTTTTGAAATATGTATGAACTTATGCATCGGAGAGCCAGGCTGAGACTGGGGCTCAGGTGCTAAAACACAGTTTTTGGCACTCAAACACTGTGTTTTCTTGGCAATCACCAGCCATACCTGATAGTCACATCCAAGAACGTGACCTCATAAATCATGAAGTCATTCTAAAGCTGCTATTGCCTAGGAACATTTGTAGTGGAGACTTTTCTTAACAGAAGCTTTGAACTGTGGAAAAGTAAAGAGAACTGTGTTGTGGTAGTACAGAGATAGGATTAGGATTAAGGGTAGGTTCCCAGTCCATGTATTAACACTTTTTTTAGACTGTTTAATCCACTCTCACCCAAAATGGTACCATAGAGTTGTTTCTTATCATTCTGGGTAAGATGCACCATGAAAATTGTAATGTAATCCCTGAGACATATCTTCCTTCCTCGAACTGACCTTTATTACCACCAAAAAAACCTAGAAAAATTTGTGCCTACCATGTGGTAATAAGCCCCACCTCGTATTGCACCAGTTATACTTCACACTGCACATGCACTCTGTTATGTATGTAGGTTTGAATGTCATTGGTTTAGTTTGAATTGTTCTTGTAAAATGTCAAATAAGATTGGTTTAAATAGTGCGGGAAAACCCTGCACTCTGATTGGCTGGCAACTATGGCTGCTGGCTATAAGAAGCAGCCGTAGCCCAGCCAAGTTGGGTCCATTTGAGCTGTAGTCACTTAATAAACTCTTCACTGAAGCTCTTCGCGTCTGACTCTTCATGCAAACGTAACACACTCCAATATTAAAACTCCCTCTATTTATCAAACAACTGTCCATCCAAGTTGTGGAGATTATGGAGAGGAAACTAGACTGGGGTTTTCCCCCTCATCTTGCTAAGTCAGTCTCTTACTGGATTACCCTGAACTTTTGAACAAGTTTAAAACAATTTGCAGCAAGTGCACTCAAAGTCTGCTTAACATCTGTCCAGTGTATTTACCTTCACTGAGCTGTAGAATAGAGTAGAGTGGAGTGGAGTGGAGTGGAGTAGAGTAGAGTAGAGTAGAGTAGAGTAGAGTAGAGTAGAGTAGAGTAGAATAGAATAGAATAGAATAGAATACTTTATTGGCCAAGTGTGATTGGATACACAAGGAATTTGTCTTGGTGTAAATACTCTCAGTCTACATAAAAGAAAAGATACATTCGTCAAGAGTCGAGAATCATAAGGTACAACACTTAGTAATAGTCATAGGATACAATAAGCAATCAAATCATACTAGGAAACAGTCAATATAAATCGTAAGGATACAAGTGACAAAGTTACAGTCATACAGTCACAAGTGAGAGGGGATGGGTGATAAGGAGTGATCAGAAGATTAACAGTAATAATAGTGCAGACTTTGTAATAGTTGAGCAGTGTTGAGGGAATTATTTGTTTAGCAGAGTGATGGCTTTCGGAAAAACTGTTCTTGTGTTTAGTTGTTCTGGTGTGCAGTGCTCTATAGCGTTGTGAGGAGAAACTATGATTACTCCATATATATGTCCTACATCCTGAAGACAGAAGAAGAAACAAAGACAAATACTGTAATGAGTTGATCACAAACATTTCCTGGGAAGTAAGATCCCTGGCTTAAAAATGGAATCATGATCGGGAATGGGTTCTATGGAATCTATTTCTGTTTTAGCACAGCAGAATGCAATTTTTATTTTTAGTCCCATGGAGTCCTTGGTGCTCTCTGAGCTTGGTTGTTTGTTTGCAGACATTTTATTACCTGATTAGGTAGCATCATCAGTGTTAGTGAGTGTGGGGTTTGCTCTCCTGTTTATATATGGTAGCTTCTCTTGCCAGTGTTGGTAGGAATGTGCTTTTAATCACATTTTAGTTAGAACTAAAAGATTCCATAGTGGGAGTAAAAATGTTATTTCAGGTCATAGTGGGAGGTCATAGTGGGAGTAAAAATGTTATTTCAGGTCATGTTGCATTAAAATTCAGAAGTGCTTCAATGGAACAGAAAGTATTATTTGTTCCTCTTTCATCTTTTCAGATTCTCAAGAATTCCTTTAGATGTGGAAGGAATCCACAATATAATGTATATAACTTTTCTATAAAAAGTGTCACAGCCCATAATAGCCACTCCCAAGTAATAATCCAAAGGCACCTACCTATTTTAAGCAACAAACCAACCACATCTTACAAACCAACCTTATCTTTCTCTGCCATCTTACAAGGTATAATCCCTGAATATTGATTAGCAGCCATACCCCAAGACAATTAGGACAGTCACATTGGAAAAGAAATGCAGTTCAAATGAAATTAGCCTTTCCAATGAAACTGCTTGGAGAACGTTAGCCATGATTTAGTGAAGTAATCCTCAGCACTAACTTGATTTAAAAGGGACTTGTGGTTACCTTCATAAGACAGGGAGACATTAGCTTTGACATGACCTCCTAGGTAACTACAGATATTACCAGAAATTGAAGGTAGGGGGCCGTTATTAATGTGCTAGGCTGACTGACCTTTGGTTACATTAACTTCACCCTGTCAAGATAATTTCATTTACAGCAGCTGAGATGCCTTTTTCAGGGATGGCTGCTGATTCAGGATTAGACAGTCATTGCAGTTGCAGAATCACTAGCATGGCCTTAGCGCTAGTGCAATGCTTTATGTATAGATGGCAAAAGGGATTATCACTCTTGGCATTTCCAAGCATGTTGCAATCACATATCATTTGGGTTATCAGCTGCTGTCCTCCATATAGCCCCATTAGAGGTTGGAGCCTGCAAATTGAAACTCATAGGGAGGAGTATATTTTTTAAATGATAGTGAAAACATTTTTCAACCTCAATCCCTAGCAGCTAATTGCCATCCCAGTGAGACATAATGATACCATTCACCTCCATTTTGTGGAATTGTCAGGAGCAGGTTCCACTTGCTGTTTTGAGGGCACTGTTGTATTTAGTCCTACTCTTATGCTTTAACAGCATATTATTCAGTATAGTCCAGCGGTTTATACTACTACCGTACTATTATTCTAGCAACATCAGATGTCTGAAAAGGAAGGAGATGAGTCAGTTATTAGGCTGGATAAGGAGCTTAATCAAAAGAAAGTCATCTTACCTTGTAAACCACTTTATGGTTTACACGAGGCTGGCTCCAGGCAGTTGTCACCGCTTCTTTGA
Source organism: Naja naja (assembly GCA_009733165.1). Lineage (NCBI taxonomy): Eukaryota > Metazoa > Chordata > Lepidosauria > Squamata > Elapidae > Naja > Naja naja. The sequence goes on along the minus strand of SOZL01001609.1, from coordinate 55,285 downwards.
GTGAGGGGTTCTTCCCAGCCGCCTTGAAGGAGGTGGTGGTGAGGCCCTCCTCAAGAAGCCTACCCTGGACCCAGCCATTTTGAACAACTTTCATCCAGTCTCCAACCTTCGCTTGATGGCGAAGGTTGTTGAGAGCGTGGTGGCTTCCCAGCTTCGAAGTTCCTGGAGGAAGCAGATTACCTAGATCCGTGCCAATAGGGTTTCAGGCGGATACAGCATGGAGACGGCATTGGTTGTGCTGATGGATGATCTCTGGAGGGCTTGGGAGAGGGGTTATTCCTCTGTTTAGTCCTATTAGATCTCTCAGCGGCTTTGATACCATCAACCATGGTATCCTGTTGCAGCCTTGGGGGTTGGGGGTGGGAGCCAATGTTCTTGGTGGTTCTCCTCCCTACCTCTCGGGCTCGCAGTGTTGGCAGGAGGGCAGAGGTCGGCCCGGCCCCGCGCTTGGGGTGCCTCAGGGGTCGGTGCTTTCTCCCCTCCTGTTCAACATTTATATGAAGCGCTGGGTGAGATCATCTGTGGTTTTGGGGTGAGGTATCATCAGTATGCTGATGATACTCAACTTACATCTCCAACCCAAACCAACTCAGTGATGCCCTCCCGTGATGTCCCATTGCCTGGAAGCAATACGGATCTGGATGGGGAGGAACAGGCTCCAGCTCAACCCTGCCAAGACTGAGTGGCTGTGCGTGCCAGCATCTCGAGTGATCCAGAGTGTTCCATCACTGGTTTGGGGGGAGGTGTTGCCCCCGTGACAGGGCTCACAACTTGGGTGTCCTCCTGGACTCACGGCTCAGTTTGGAGGAGCAGGTGGGAGCCGTGGCCAGGGGGCATTCACCCAGGTCTGCCTCGTGCACCAGTTGCATCCCTACCTGGACCAAGATGCTACGCACGGTCACTCGTGTTCGTTATCCTGGATCGACTACTGCAATGCACTCTACATGGGGCTTCCCTTGAGGACCACGGAGGCTTCAGCTGGTGCAGAATGCGGCCGCGTGGGTTGTGATGGGGATGTCCCGATATTCCCATATTACACCCCTCCCGCGTGAGCTGCATTGGTTGCGGTTGCCCTCCGTGTGAGATTCAAGGTGTTGGTGCTTACCTACAAAGCTCTCCATGGCTTGGGGCTGGGGTACCTGCAGGAACGTCTCCTGCCAGCATCGAATACCAATCGCCGGTCGCATCACAGACAGGGCCTCCTTGGGGTACCGTCAGCTAGACAATGTCGACTGGCGGTCCCTAGGAGGAGCCTTCTCTGTGGCACTTTGTGGAACCAGCTTCCCCTGGAGCTACGACTGGCCCCGACCTTCACTCCTTTCATGCAGCCTAAAGACTTGGTTATTGAACAGGCCGGCCTGGACTAAGGTGGGGGGTTGTTTTAAA
>SOZL01001609.1:12483-52899 GCA_009733165.1 Naja naja | reverse complement strand
TGTTATGTATGTAGGTTTGAATGTTATTGGTTTATTTGAACTGTTCTTGTAAAATGTCAAATGGTATTGGTTTAAATAGTGCGGAAGAAACCCTGCACCCCATTGGCTGGCAGCTACGCTGCAGGCTATAAGAAGCAGCCGTAGCTGCCAGGACGGGTCCATTCGAGCTGTAGTCACTAATAAAGTCTTTGCTGGAACTCTCGCCTGACTCTTCATGCAAACTTAACACTGGCGACGAAGGTGGGATTTCCCTGAAGAGAAGACGACGCCGATTAACAAGCAACTGAGCGAGATGGCTGCGCTGAACACCCCCAGCACCGCTCGATCCGGCGACGGAAGACTGGGAATCGTGATGCGATCGCTTCCACATGTTCCTGGAGGGGAACGATCTCGCGGCATCCCCAGAGACGGAAGAGGGCGGTCTTTCTCACGCACTGCGTCCGCAGTCTTCAAAATGGCGAAGGCGCTAAGGGAGCAGCAGAGCTGAAGGTAATGGAATGGCCCGATAGAAAAACTTTTGAGAGCCCATTACGCCCCACAAGTATCGTGCCTCATTAAGAGACACTAATTTTACCGTCGGGATCAAGGGGATAGCGAATGTTAATGACTTCGTGGCAAGTTTAAGGGACATTGGGGTGCTTGTGACTTTACCAACTTAGAAGAGGCCATGCGGATCGGTTTGTTTTAGGCCTTAAAGATAAGGTTTACAAAGCAAACTATTAATGAAACCTAAGATCACGCTTAAAGAGGCCATTGAAGAAGCTGTTTCAGCGAAGCCACCAAGTCCTCAGCAGCCATGAAAAGATTAACAAGGCCTCAAGCCAGGCCTCAAGCCATTCTGATGGGGATAAATCCACATCTACTCATTGTAACAAATAGACTCTGATTCTGATGGCAGTGAGGCAGAGGAGGGGATTTTTAAACTCAGAATGGAGAAGAAAAGAAAAGACTCTGGGAAGAACAGGCAAGGGTTCTATTGCAGAGGCTGTGGGGGCCACCCCAGACTGATTGCAAGTTCTTTGACTCCATTTGCCTACGCTAGAGAAACGGGTCACATAGCCAGAGTCTGCAAATCATCCAGAACTCCACCAGGGAAGAAATTCCCTGATAGAGACTTTAAGCCCAACAATTTCCTTGAAAAAATGGGGCGAAATTTAGAAGCAAATGGCAAGAATGAAACTCACCAAACAATCACTATTGGTCATTCTTCACCCTTAAAAAGCAGAAAAGTACATGTGAAGGTGTTTATTGAAGGAAGGCCTTGCCAAATGGAAGTGGACTCAGGCTCTTATTTATCTATGGTGTCATGGGACACTATCCACAGACTCTTTTCCCAAAATTCAGAAAAAGCATTTCCAGAAGCAAGCACTGACTCTCAAAGACTACCAAGGAACAAGATTCCAGTAGTTGGAGCGAGAGATTTCAACGTGCAGTTTAAAGGCCACACCAAACGCTTGCCCCTGACCATCGTGGACAAGGATCGCCCAAGTTTGCTGGGACTTGAGTGGTTCAAGCCACTTGGCATCGAGGTGACTGGCATCCATCACGGAGCAGTTCTGACTGGGAAGAGTCCTTGAAGTCTGAGTTTCCAGAGGTCTTCAGCGAAGGACTGGGCAAGTATATGGGGACCCCTATTGCTTTCAGCCTAGACCCCAAGGTGCCCCAATCTGTTTAAAGCCCAGGAGGGTCCCATTTGCTTTAAAGGAAAAATTGATGCACAATTAGATAAACTCATTGCTCAAGGGGTTTTAGAGCCTACTGACCACTCCAGATGGGAAACACCCATAGTCACACCAGTCAAGGCTGATGGGTCAGTGAGAATCTGTGGTGACTACAAGGGGACTTAACCATGCGCTGCAACAGAGCGATATCCCTGCCAGTTGTGCATCATCTGCTCCATTCCCTTGGCAGGGGTACAGTATTTGCTAAACTGGATTTGGCTCAGGCATATCAACAATTAACAGTTGATGATGCCACTGCAGAGGCACAAACAATTGTGACCCATAGAGGTGCCTTCAAATGTAAAAGACTACAATTTGGAGTAAGCTGGCACCTGGCATTTTCAGAGCCTTATGGAAAGAATGTTGCAAGGACTGCCAGGGTAGTGCCTTATTTTGATGATGTATTAATCTCTGCTGAAAATGACACTCAGCTTCAAGAAAGACTCAGAGAAGTCCTTACCAGATTCAGAAAAGGGTTTAAAAGTCAAGGAAGACAAATGTACACTCAAAACAGACAGAGTTGAGTTCCTGGGGTATATGATTGACAAGCATGGCATCCATCCTACTGATGCCAAGGTTAAAGCAATCAATGAAGCCCCTAAACCTCGATGCAAGGCAGATTTGCAAGCCTTCCTTGGACTTATTAACTTTTACCACATGTTTCTACCTCACAAAGCATCTATTGCTGAGCCCTTACATCTTTACTTGATAAGAATGCTGTTTGGATCTGGGGCGGAAGGAACAGTCAGCATTTAACAGTATTAAGAGACTAATCACGCCTGATGCTGTGTTGATACAATTCTCTGAGAATTTACCTGTTGTTCTGACTTGTGATGCATCCTTTTGGAGTGGGGGTTTTGAGTCACAGGCTTCCCAATGGACGGGAAGCCCCAATTGCATTTACTCTCGCATGTCCAAAGCAGAGAGGAATTATAGCCAATTGGACAAGGAGGCTTTAGCAGTTGTTGCAGCTGTTAAGAAATTTCATGAATATCTGTATGGCAGGTCATTCACCATTGTTACAGATCACAAACCTTTACTTAGGCATTGTGGCAGGAGACAAACCTACACCTAATATCCTGTCACCAAGAATGCTGAGGTGGACTGAATTTCTTGCAGCCTATTCCTACAAACTGATTCACAGGCCTGGCAAGGACATTGGACATGCTGATGCACTGAGTCGTTGCCCACTACCTTGCCACAAGGAGGACTTTGAACTTGAAACTCACACCTTTTCCTGGAGACTGCTAAGCTTCCAGTCCATGCTGCTGAGATTGCCAAAGAAACTGCCAAAGATGCTGTGTTGGCACCTGTTATGGGCTGGATTAAGAAAGGTTGGCCTCTTCAAGATCTACCTCACCTTGCCCAACCTTTTAAGTCCAGGCAAACTGAATTATCTGTATTAAGAGGATGTATTTTGTGGGGTAACAGGGTGGTTATTCCTGCAAAACTGCAAAGGAGGTTTTGGAAATGTTACATGAGGGTCATCCTGGGATTGTAAGGATGAAAGGTTTGGCCAGGAGTTATGTATGGTGGCCAGGTATTGACAAAATGGTTGAAAACTGGGTTCTTGTCCCAATTGCCAGGTAGTCAGACCTGCCCCACCTCACTCCCCACACAGGAATGGGAATGTCCTAGGGGCCCATGGTCTAGAATCCACATTGATTTTGCAGGCCCTACAAGAGGCACACACTTTTCTAGTGATAGTAGATGCATACCCAAATGGCTAGAGGTAATTCCAATGACATCCACTACTACTGAGGCTGTTATCAAGCAGCTCAGAAAATTGTTTGTAACCCATGGGTTACCAGATGTCCTTGTTCTGACAATGGCCCTCAATTCACATCTAACATTTTGAATCCTTTCTAGCTCAACAGGGCATCAGACATGCCCTCACTGCCCCTGGGCACCCTTTCGCCAACGGCCGGCTGAACGCATGGTACGCTTTACCAAAGAGAAGCTTCAGCAGCTGTCCTGGGGACATCACTGAGAAGCTTGAAAGCTTCTTAGTGTTCAACACATCACTCCAGCCCATCAACTAACTTGTCCCCAGCAGAGTTGTTGATGGGCAGGAAACTTAGGTCTTCCCTTGACTGCCTTCATCCCACTTACGCACCCAATGCACCACTGGATTCCACTTCCAAAGTTCGTTCTTTAGTGTGGAGATTCTGTCTATGCTAGGAACCTTCTAGGTGACTCTTTGTGGATTCCTGCTGAAATAACTCACATCACAGGCCCTCGTTCTTACAGAGTACAAACAGAGGATGGCCTCCTCTGGAGCAGGCACATTGACCAACTTAGATCCAGGGTCCCTCACATCGCCCCTGTCTCCCTAGGTCCCTCACCTGATGTTTCTTCTAGGGGGGAGGGGGGAACAGGAGGAAAATCAGCAAACAGGAATCAACCCCATGTGTAACGAGCCATTGCGACAGGAACCATCTCAACCCTGTCACAAAGCCAAGATCCATCCTTAGAAGTGGAAGATTGCACATCACTACCTGACTTGGGTGCTGACATTGGAATGGAGATGGGTTGGGAGGAGAGACCAGATTGTAACAATCTAACAGGGTCTCCTTTCACAGGAAGTCCCAACAGGGAAATGTCAGCAGACACATTTCCTCTCTCACTGGGTGAGAACGTTAAAGCTTCTGAACCACGAAGGTCTCAACGACACTAAGAGCCCCACCTATTTAAAGGAATACATTAGATAGGTTGGGGTTTGGTATGGACTGAACCTAGTGGGAGGGGTGTTATGTATGTAGGTTTGAATGTTATTGGTTTATTTGAACTGTTCTTGTAAAATGTCAAATGGTATTGGTTTAAATAGCGGAAGAATCCCTGCACTCCCATTGGCTGGCAGCTACGGCTGCAGGCTATAAGAAGCAGCCGTAGCCAAGCCAGGACGGGTCCATTCGAGCTGTAGTCACTAATAAAGTCTTTTGCTGGAACTCCTGCGTCTGACTCTTCTATCTACTACACTATCTATCTATCTATCAATCATCTATCTATCGCCATCTTCCTATAGATATAAAAAAGATTGCTGATCCTTGCATAGCTTCCCTTTAAATAATGGTCTTTGTAGGAAGAAGCATCAACAAAAAATTGATTTGTATCCTCATTTAGGCGATTTAGAAAAAATACAAATTCAGGTCAAACTGAATCAAAGCTGCCCAATTTGAATCAGGATCCAAATCCAAAACATAATTCAGACTTTTCTGTTTCCTACTGAAGGGCATCAAAAATCCACAGATAAACTTAAAAGGGAAAACTGAATAAGATAAAATCTACCTCCTTTAGATTATAACTGTCACAATGTGCTTTAATTCTCACCACTTTGAGATTTTCAGCATCAATTCCTGTTTCATGTTTTGCAGAGTGTCTCAGGAAATTTAAATACCATGAAACAAATTTAATCCCCAAAACATAAATGTTACATTGGAAAGTCCAGTGCCATCCTGGGAACCTGTTTAAATGGTGGAATAAATGTATCTATTATATTATTATATGATATTAGTTTTATATTACAGTATAAGATCACCAAATGTAAGAATATACAAATGGGAGGGTCAATCCTTGGCAACAATCGGGAATTTCCTGGAATGAAACCCAAAGGGAGTCTGCCATAACTCCCAGGCTTTGGCAGAAAACCATATCATTATTAAATCTAGAAGGGGAAAAAACCTAATTATTTGAAAGTTACACTTCCTTATAAGAGAGGCTTCATTTGTCAGAAGATGTACTGGTAACCTCCAGATGTGCTTGTTGCATTACACCATCCACAATCTCCAGCCAACACACATGCATACTAGCTGGTGCAGATGCTTAGCTGCCCTGAGCTTCCCTTGCCTGGGTAAGAAGGCTGGTGAACACGAGGCAGGGTTATAAAAATCTGGGTGGGAAGGAAATGTTAACCAGTCTTTGCTATTTATTTATGGTTGTCCCCTGGCCACTCAGATTTTGCAGCTTCTCCCTGGGATGCCTCACCAGAATCAAGATCACGTGAAGCATTAGTATTGCTTAATAATGCCTTGATAAGATCATACTTGGAATACTGCATCCAGTTTTGGTCACTACGATACAAAAAAAAAATAGGCTGAGACTTTAGAAAGAGTCCAGAGAAAAGCCACAAAGATGATGAGTGGGCTGGAGGTTACGTTATATGGGTATGTCTAGTTTAATGAAAAGAAGGAGAGACATCTTCCGATGTCGAATACCGGTCGCCCTGTGCAAGCCCATAGGCAAGGACTCCTCGGGGTCCCGTCGGCGGGCCAATGCTGGCTGGCGGTTCCCCGACAACGAGCCTTTTCTGTTGCGGCCCCTGACCTTTGGAATCAACTGCCTTTGGAGCTCCGCCTGGCCCCTGACCTCCGCACCTTTCGCCGTGAGTTAAAGACCTGGTTATTTGACCAACCCGGGCTGTGACCCTCTGGGGGAGGGATGGTTTTAATGGTTTTATAAATGTTTGGACTTATAACTTAATTTAATTGTTTTTAATGTATTTATTGTTTCTTGTTTTAGTTGTAAGCCGCCCCGAGTCTTCGGAGATGGGGCGGCATATAAGTTCAAATAAACTGAAACTGAAAAACTGAAACATGATAGCAGTGTTCCACTATTTGAGGGGCTGCCACAAAGAAGAGGAGGTCAACCTATTCTCCAAAGCACTAGAAGGCAGGACAAGGAGCAATGGGTGGAAAACCTAAGGAGAAGTTTCCTGTTAGTTAGAATAATTAATCAGTGGAATGGCTTGCCTTCAGAAGTTGTGGGTGCTCCATCACTGGAGATTTCTAAGAAGAGATTGGACAACCATTTGCTTGAAATTGTATAGTGTCTCCTGCTTGAGCAGAGCCCAGACTATTGGACTATTGGACTCCTTGGACTAAAAGACCTCCAAGGTACTTTCCAATGCTGTTATTCTGTTATGATAACCTAGACACCATTTCTGCTGTTCCATGGTTAGTGGGGTCAAAGATTATTTTGAAACAATGCAAACCCCAGCTTGAAAGAACAGCTGGGATTTCTGCCTGACTGCCAAAGCAGCAGTTATTTTCATTGAACTATGTAACATTACAATTCATCTCCTTGATGTCCCATAGAGACCTGGCCCTGAGGGGATTTGTTCTGACATATCAGATCTGCAATAACCATTCATTCGTTCATCCATGAAAAAAAAATGTTGTTAATAGAACAAAGAACACCATTTATTGCTAATAGCTCTTCTGCACATGCAAAATAGTTATATTTTAGTCTAAATTGATCTATTATTATAAGAACAATAAGGAGTTGTCCTTATTATGGTCAGCTAAACTAGGCAGTTCTTCAAAATATTATTCTTCACTTACAATGTTTGCTTTAAGAATTGGTGCTTGAAGGTTTTTTTCCTTTATGAATTGGATACAAAAGCCAGACTAAATAAAAATGCATAATAGATGGATGGATGGATGGATGGATGGATAGATAGATAGATAGATAGATAGATAGATAGATAGATAGATAGTGGGGAGAGGGAGAGAGAGAGGAAAAGAGATTTATGATAGTTCCTTTAGTCACCATTCATAGTTACACCACCACTGAAAAAAATGACTTATGACTGTTTTTCACACTTACGACTATTGCAGCATCAGGGAATAACTTTGGGAGCTTGGCAACTGGCATGTACTTATGACAGTTGCACTGTCCCAGAGTCACAAGCAAAGTCAATGGGCAAAGCCAGATTTGCTTAATAATTAGATGATTCACTGAACAACTGCGGTGATGTGCTTAACTGCTGTGGCAAAAAGGTGATAAAATGGGCGAAATTCATTTAACAATTGTCTTGCTTTGCAACAGAAATGTTGGGCTCAATTGTGGTCATATGTCAAGGACTACCTGTAAATTTTTCAATAAATAGTACCATGTGTCATTATGATCATCCCTAGCTATTCTACAATGATCAGCATCTACAGTATTTTCTTTTCCTTTTTCTCGTTTCCCGATTTATTTTTCCATCCATGTTGTATGTTTTTAAGGTTGGCAGCTGAACCTCCTGGAAATGTGCACAAATTCAAGCATTCCCTAAACAGATTGTTGGGTAACCCACATTGGTGTGACAGACACGCTCTAAATAAACACATGCATTAAAAGGGGCTCAACTTTTCCAAAGTTTTCCTTGGCTCTTGACACTTTTTGAGCCTAAATATTATATTATTAGCCGTATTTACCTATGGTTCGACAGGTGGCTTCAGAGGCACCTTCTCATGTTCAGGAGGGCAGGCCTGACCTTGCAGTCAGCAGTCTGTCCCCATCATTTGGCTGTCCCTTGCCGATTGCTCGTGGATGACATCTGTTCAATTTAACATAAGGTAGCCTAAGAAAGTCTCAACTTGTCCGCTGCCTTCTAAGTCTCACATATTATTATTTAAAAAAAACTGAAACAATAACATGGAATTTTATTTATTGATCTTTGCTAATGGAAGAAAGCTGGTTCCAACAATCTGTATCGGTGCTGGGTTTTAACCACCCAAAATTCTGCATCAGTCCTCACAAAAAAATGATACTAAGGATATTCAGAATTTGGGTTTTGAAATATGTATGAACTTATGCATCGGAGAGCCAGGCTGAGACTGGGGCTCAGGTGCTAAAACACAGTGTTTGGCACTCAAACACTGTGTTTTCTTGGCAATCACCAGCCATACCTGATAGTCACATCCAAGAACGTGACCTCATAAATCATGAATTCATTCTAAAGCTGCTATTGCCTGGGAACATTTGTAGTGGAGACTTTTCTTAACAGAAGCTTTGAACTGTGGAAAAGTAAAGAGAACTGTGTTGTGGTAGTACAGAGATAGGATTAGGATTAAGGGTAGGTTCCCAGTCCATGTATTAACACTTTTTTTAGACTGTTTAATCCACTCCCACCCAAAATGGTACCATAGAGTTGTTTCTTATTATTCTGGGTAAGATGCACCATGAAAATTGTAATGTAATCCCTGAGACATATCTTCCTTCCTCTAACTGACCTTTACTACCACCAAAAAAACCTAGAAAAATTTGTGCCTACCATGTGGTAATAAGCCCCACCTCATATTGCACCAGTTATACTTCACACTGCACATGTACTCTGTTATGTATGCAGGTTTGAAGGTCATTGGTTTAGTTTGAACTGTTCTTGTAAAATGCCAAATAAGATTGGTTTAAATAGTGCGGGAAAACCCTGCACTCTGATTGGCTGGCAACTATGGCTGCTGGCTATAAGAAGCAGCCGTAGCCCAGCTAAGTTGGGTCCATTCGAGCTGTAGTCACTTAATAAACTCTTCACTGAAGCTCTTCGCGTCTGACTCTTCATGCAAACGTAACACACTCCAATATTAAAAACTCCCTCTATTTATCAAACAACTGTCCATCCAAGTTGTGGAGATTATGGAGAGGAAACTAGACTGCTAAGTCAGTCTCTTTAAATGGATTACCCTGAACTTTTGAACAAGTTTAAAACAATTTGCAGCAAGTGCACTCAAAGTCTGCTTAACATCTGTCCAGTGTATTTACCTTCACTGAGTTGTAGAATAGAGTAGAGTGGAGTGGAGTGGAGTGGAGTGGAGTAGAGTAGAGTAGAGTAGAGTAGAGTAGAGTAGAGTAGAATAGAATAGAATAGAATAGAATAGAATACTTTATTGGCCAAGTGTGATTGGACACACAAGGAATTTGTCTTGGTGTAAATACTCTCAGTATGCATAAAAGAAAAGATACATTTGTCAAGAGTCGAGAATCATAAGGTACAACACTTAGTAATAGTCATAGGATACAATAAGCAATCAAATCATACTAGGAAACAGTCAATATAAATCGTAAGGATACAAGTGACAAAGTTACAGTCATACAGTCACAAGTGAGAGGGGATGGGTGATAAGGAGTGATCAGAAGATTAACAGTAATAATAGTGCAGACTTTGTAATAGTTGAGCAGTGTTGAGGGAATTATTTGTTTAGCAGAGTGATGGCTTTCGGGAAAAAACTGTTCTTGTGTTTAGTTGTTCTGGTGTGCAGTGCTCTATAGCGTTGTGAGGAGAAACTATGATTACTCCATATATATGTCCTACATCCTGAAGACAGAAGAAGAAACAAAGACAAATACTGTAATGAGTTGATCACAAACATTTCCTGGGAAGTAAGATCCCTGGCTTAAAAATGGAATCATGATCGGGAAATGGGTTCTATGGAATCTATTTCTGTTTTAGCACAGCAGAATGCAATTTTTATTTTTAGTCCCATGGAGTCCTTGGTGCTCTCTGAGCTTGGTTGTTTGTTTGCAGACATTTTATTACCTGATTAGGTAGCATCATCAGTGTTAGTGAGTGTGGGGTTTGCTCTCCTGTTTATATATGGTAGCTTCTCTTGCCAGTGTTGGTAGGAATGTGCTTTTAATCACATTTTAGTTAGAACTAAAAGATTCCATAGTGGGAGTAAAAATGTTATTTCAGGTCATAGTGGGAGGTCATAGTGGGAGTAAAATGTTATTTCAGGTCATGTTGCATTAAAATTCAGAAGTGCTTCAATGGAACAGAAAGTATTATTTGTTCCTCTTTCATCTTTTCAGATTCTCAAGAATTCCTTTAGATGTGGAAGGAATCCACAATATAATGTATATAACTTTTCTATAAAAAGTGTCACAGCCCATAATAGCCACTCCCAAGTAATAATCCAAAGGCACCTACCTATTTTAAGCAACAAACCAACCACATCTTACAAACCAACCTTATCTTTCTCTGCCATCTTACAAGGTATAATCCCTGAATATTGATTAGCAGCCATACCCCAAGACAATTAGGACAGTCACATTGGAAAAGAAATGCAGTTCAAATGAAATTAGCCTTTCCAATGAAACTGCTTGGAGAACGTTAGCCATGATTTAGTGAAGTAATCCTCAGCACTAACTTGATTTAAAAGGGACTTGTGGTTACCTTCATAAGACAGGGAGACATTAGCTTTGACATGACCTCCTAGGTAACTACAGATATTACCAGAAATTGAAGGTAGGGGGCCGTTATTAATGTGCTAGGCTGACTGACCTTTGGTTACATTAACTTCACCCTGTCGAGATAATTTCATTTACAGCAGCTGAGATGCCTTTTTCAGGGATGGCTGCTGATTCAGGATTAGACAGTCATTGCAGTTGCAGAATCACTAGCCGCGGGCCTTAGCGCTAGTGCAATGCTTTATGTATAGATGGCAAAAGGGATTATCACTCTTAGCATTTCCAAGCATGTTGCAATCACATATCATTTGGGTTATCAGCTGCTGTCCTCCATATAGCCCCATTAGAGGTTGGAGCCTGCAAATTGAAACTCATAGGGAGGAGTATATTTTTTTAAATGATAGTGAAAACATTTTTCAACCTCAATCCCTAGCAGCTAATTGCCATCCCAGTGAGACATAATGATACCATTCACCTCCATTTTGTGGAATTGTCAGGAGCAGGTTCTACTTGCTGTTTTGAGGGCACTGTTGTATTTAGTCCTACTCTTATGCTTTAACAGCATATTATTCAGTATAGTCCAGCGGTTTATACTACTACCGTACTATTATTCTAGCAACATCAGATGTCTGAAAAGGAAGGAGATGAGTCAGTTATTAGGCTGGATAAGGAGCTTAATCAAAAGAAAGTCATCTTACCTTGTAAACCACTTTATGGTTTACACGAGGCTGGCTCCAGGCAGTTGTCACCGCTTCTTTGAGTGAGGGGTTCTTCCCAGCCGCCTTGAAGGAGGTGGTGGTGAGGCCCCTCCTCAAGAAGCCTACCCTGGACCCAGCCATTTTGAACAACTTTCATCCAGTCTCCAACCTTCGCTTGATGGCGAAGGTTGTTGAGAGCGTGGTGGCTTCCCAGCTTCCGAAGTTCCTGGAGGAAGCAGATTACCTAGATCCGTGCCAATAGGGTTTCAGGCCCGGATACAGCATGGAGACGGCATTGGTTGTGCTGATGGATGATCTCTGGAGGGCTTGGGAGAGGGGTTATTCCTCTGTCTTAGTCCTATTAGATCTCTCAGCGGCTTTCGATACCATCAACCATGGTATCCTGTTGCAGCGCCTTGGGGGGTTGGGGGTGGGAGCCAATGTTCTTCAGTGGTTCTCCTCCTACCTCTCGGGGCGCTCGCAGTGTTGGCAGGAGGGCAGAGGTCGGCCCCGCAGCCCCTCGCTTGCGGGGTGCCTCAGGGGTCGGTGCTTTCTCCCCTCCTGTTCAACATTTATATGAAGCCGCTGGGTGAGATCATCTGTGGTTTTGGGGTGAGGTATCATCAGTATGCTGATGATACTCAACTTTACATCTCCAACCCAAACCAACTCAGTGATGCCCTCCCCGTGATGTCCCATTGCCTGGAAGCAATACGGATCTGGATGGGGAGGAACAGGCTCCAGCTCAACCCTGCCAAGACTGAGTGGCTGTGCGTACCAGCATCTCGAGTGATCCAGAGTGTTCCATCACTGGTTTTGGGGGGAGAGGTGTTGCCCCCCGTAGACAGGGCTCACAACTTGGGTGTCCTCCTGGACTCACGGCTCAGTTTGGAGGAGCAGGTGGGAGCCGTGGCCAGGGGGGCATTCACCCAGGTCTGCCTCGTGCACCAGTTGCATCCCTACCTGGACCAAGATGTGCTACGCACGGTCACTCGTGTTCGTTACATCCTGGATCGACTACTGCAATGCACTCTACATGGGGCTTCCCTTGAGGACCACGCGGAGGCTTCAGCTGGTGCAGAATGCGGCCGCGTGGGTTGTGATGGGGATGTCCCGATATTCCCATATTACACCCCTCCTGCGTGAGCTGCATTGGTTGCCGGCTGCCCTCCGTGTGAGATTCAAGGTGTTGGTGCTTACCTACAAAGCTCTCCATGGCTTGGGGCTGGGGTACCTGCGGGAACGTCTCCTGCCAGCATCGAATACCAATCGTCCGGTGCGCGCCCACAGACAGGGCCTCCTTGGGGTACCGTCAGCTAGACAATGTCGACTGGTGGTCCCTAGGGGGAGGGCCTTCTCTGTGGGGGCGCCCACTTTGTGGAACCAGCTTCCCCTGGAGCTACGACTGGCCCCCGACCTTCACTCCTTTCGTCGCAGCCTAAAGACTTGGTTATTCGAACAGGCCGGCCTGGACTAAGGTGGGGGTTGTTTTAAAATTTTAAATGTTTGTAAATGGGTTTTAATGATTATTTGGTTGAATTTGGTTTAATTCCTTTTAACTTTTGTATTTGTATGGTTGTTTTTATGTGAGCCGCCCTGAGTCCTTCGGGAGAGAGGGCGGCATATAAGACCAAATAATAAATAAATAATAAATAAATCCCATGCTTGCCACAATATCATTTATGATCCCAGTCATTAGAATATATTCTCTTGCAGGCTGCCCCAAAATTGTGTAATGTGGCAAGGACGATGGACGAAGATGTATTTACGTGCTTCATTTAAGAATTGGGGAAAGAGAAAATAATGGTCTGGGCCTATCACAGGATTCATTTCCAATTATTTTACAATTTTGAAAACTTGTCACATTGAACTGCTTCATACTCCTACTCACCAGCTCTTCACTTGCGATCAAAAGCTGGATCTTGTTTTTAACTGATTTATTTATTTATTCAAGCTACTTCACTCTAAAGACTGTAAGCTGTTAACAATTCCCAATTACAGTAATTAGACAAAACAAACCCCAAGTTACTTTGCCTGTAATTAGAAGTCAACAAATGATTACAAACTTTTGTCTGTTTGACTTAAATCTCAAAGGAAAATACAAATTGTACCTTCCCCTTTTTTCAGATTAAAAAGATCTGTTTGAAACTTCTTCCTTTCCTTAAAAAATGGAAGACTTTAAAGGAACTTTCCTAGATTAACTGCAGGCTTTTAAAAAAAAAATGCTAATAGAAATAATTTGTTAAACAAAAAAAATTATCAGAAAAAGTCAAATAGTTTTTACTTTTTACATATCCAGGTGCATTGTGTGTGCTGTTGATTATAAAGCTTCCAGACAGACAACATTAATAGTTATCGAAATAAACTGTCCATATTAAGAGAAATTAGTTAAGTACAGAGTATGGTAAGAATACAAAGATTTTACTGACAGAACAAACGCCAATTTGCAGATAGAAGAGAATATATATATATATATATATATATATATATATATATATATATATAACCCCCACTCCTTTAACCTCAAACTATCTACTATTGACCTATTGACTTCACCCCATTCCTAAGAGGTCTGTAAGGGGCATGCATAAGTGCACAATCGTGCCTATGGTTCCTGTCCTATTGTTCCCATTTATTCAAACCTATTTCCTGTATTCTTACTTATACCTATTATCTTGTAAGCGATTGACAAATCAAATAAATAAATAAATATATTGTTCAGGGTTGAACTGTGGGGTCCTCGTTGCTCTCTGAGCTTGGTGGTTTTCTTGCAGATGTTTCATTACCAAACTAGATAACATCATTAGTGCACTGATGTTTTACCTAGTTTGGCAATAAAATTGTCAAGAAAACCACCAAGATCAGAGAGAATAGAATAGAATAGAATAGAATAGAATAGAATAGAATAGAATAGAATAGAATAGAATAGAATTCTTTATTGGCTAAGTGTGATTGGACATACAAGGAATTCGTCTTGGTGCAAATGCTCTCAATGTACATAAAATAAAAGATACACCAAGATACAAAAGCGCACCAAAGATCACAAAGGCCTATCTTGTCTACTGGTCAAACAGATACATCTTGAAAGCCCATCAGCAGGACTTGAGGGCAACTCCCATTGCTCTAGAAACAAATACGTCTGAGGCTTACTCCCACTGTGTTTCTTTTCCACAAAGCTTTGAAGACATTATTTTGTCAGTGGAACTGAGGGCCCCATTCAAAGCAAATCAAGTGGCTTGTTGATTCTGTCATCACTGCCATGTGGGGGGAGGGGTTAAATTGTGAATTTTTAACTGTGGTCTTTCAATATTGCACATCACCTGGAGTCACAGTAAGTGAGTTGAGTGGCCATATAAATTTGTTTAATAAATACTACTCTAAAATAGAAAATAACTTGTAATCATAATAATTTTTATCAGATAAAATATTGTTTTAAAAGGGGACACAAGTGATGGTACAAAACAGTCATGACAGGACTGCCATGTGTGTGTGTGGTTTCATATAGTTAAATATACAGGTAATCTCAACTTACAACCACAATTGAGCCCAACATTTATGTTGCTAAGTGAGAAATTTGTTAAGTGACTTTTGTCCCATTTTATGACTTTTCTCTCCAACTTTGTTAAGTGAATCACTGCAGTTCTTAAATTAGTAACACAGTTCTTAAGTGAATCTGGTTTCCCCACTGACTTTGCTTGTCAGAAGGTCGCAAATGCGATCTCCATGACATTACAACCATCATAAATGTGAGTCAATTGTCAAGCATCCAGATGTAAATCATGTGATCATGGGGATGCTGCAATGGTCATAAGTGTGGGAAATGGTCATAAGTCACTTTTTTCAGCGCTGTTGTAACTTTGAACAGTCACTAAATGAACTGTTGTAAGTCAAGGACTACCTGTAGTTAGTTAATCACAACCATGCATACTTAAAGAAAAGCAGAACTAAATGAAGCATCTAAGTATGTGTCCAATTTAGGGTGACATGGTGAAAAATACATTAGCTTTCAAGGAAGCCTCTAGATTAGGGCCTGTGTTCTTGGGTAGAATAGACGGAACATGCATGGGATAAATTTGGGTTGGGACGTACTTGTGGCGAATTAGTCAAACTGTGGCAAAATTGATTGATTGATAGTGTCCCTTGATGAGCAGGGAATGTGAATACAGCATGGATCTTTTCTAAATAAAGAAGTAGTGGAGATCAATATTGATGGCCCCAGCTGGTGATCGCCATGGCACATAGAAGGAAAGAAAAGAGTAAATGGTAGAGAAGGTGACTTATGGAATGTAAAGCATAAAAACAGATAGGGTGTATCTTTCCGAGACGAAGAGAAACTACGTACAATAACAGGTGTGAATGAAGGTGGCCTGATTTCATGGAAGTGACATCAATACATATCAGAAAGGAAATAAAAATCTCAGTTTAATTATGAATGAAAAAGCTAAAGTGGCTTCCAGTAATTATGAACTGATGTAATCTATGTTTTGTGGGTGAACCTAAAAATAGCAACCCCTGAGGTTAATGATAGTTGCACGTTAGGTTCCAGCAAATAATAAAAATGAAAGACATACTTTTAGGGGAAATGGTGTGATATTCTGAAAGAATGCCATACAGGAGAGGGGAAAAAATCTCTTAGGTGATATAAGTAAGTAAGTCAGAATGACCTGGGAAAGTACTGTACAGAAAAAGCTGTGTCATTTAGAGAATTGAAAATGGATGGCAATGATGCCTGGTTAATCACTGCTTAAAATACTGTAAGGTGCAATGGTTTTAGATTTGTGATTTATGCTTTAAATCTGTTCACATGTATACATGGCAAAGAAATTAGTAAAATCTAGAAACGTGAGTAATTAGACTAATTGGATTAGTAAAGGCTACAAGAGCAAATGGAGGTTCCAAATATGGGACAAAGTGTTTTTTGGAAGTTAAGAGTGGACTTTGGAGACTACCTGAACATGGAAGAAAGAGGGCGAAGATTAGAATGACTGCAAAAAGAGGAAATAATGAGCCCTGTATGAAATACAGTTGGAAGATTAACAGAATAACACAGTTGGAAGGGACTTTGGAGGTCTTCTAATCCAACCTCCTGTGCAGGCAGGAAATCCTATATTAGTTTGGACAAATGGTTGTCCAGTTTCTTCTTGAAAAACCTAGTGATGGAACACCTGCAACTTCTGAAGGCAAGTCATTTTATTGTCCAAGTAGTCCAATAGTCTGGGCCCTTCTCAAGCAGGAGACACTATACAATTTCAGGCAAATTGTTGTCCAATCTCTTCTTAGTGATGGAGCACCCACAACTTCTGAAGGCAAGCCATTCCACTGATTACAGTAATTGTTCTCACTGTCAAAAAAATTCTCCCTTGTTCTAATTTGGATCTCTCCTTGATTCATTTCCATCCATTGCTTCTTGTCCTTCCTTCAGGTGCTTTGGAGAATTATTATTATTATTATAATAAATTACATTTATATGCCGCCCTTCTCCAGAGACTCAGGGCGGCTTACAATTTTTGGGATACAACCCAGTATCAGTGCTCAGCAATAGCCTTCATTCCATTGTATATGCCTGCTTATTACTAAGCGGCATTTTTACAAAGTCAGCTAATTGCCCCCAACAATCTTGGCTCCGCACTTTACCTCCCCCGAGAGGATGGAAGGCTGAGTCAACCTTGAGCCTGGTGGGATTCGAGTCTACAGCAGTTGTAGGCAGCTGGAACTTAAATGCAGGCATTTAACAGCCTGAGCCACCAAGCTAATCAAGCAATTATTATTATTATTATTATTATTATTATTATTATTATTATTATTAGATTTTTATGCTGCCCTATCTCCCGAGGGACTCAGGGCGGCTTACATTGAAAAAGAACAATACAAAAGTTAAAACAATTAAATAGGAAATCTCACTAAACTAATACAAGTATAAAACTAACTGCTAAAATCCCCACCCCTCCATCAGTCCAGGTTGGCCAGTTGGAAAAGCCATGTTTTTAGGCCACGGCGGAAAGATCGAAGGTCAGGGGCCACCTGAAGCTCAAGGGGGAGTTAATTCCAGAGGGTGGGTGCTCCCACAGAGAAGGCCCTACCCCTAGGGGTCACCAGCCAACATTGTCTGGCAGACGGAACCCCAAGGAGGCCCTGCCTATGGGAGTGCACGGGACGCTGGGAAGCCGTTTCTGGCAGCAGGGTTCCCCGCAAGTACCCTGGTCCTAAGGCATGAAAGGTTTTATAGGTCAACACCAGCACCTTGGAATATATAAATGGGTAGCCAGTATGAAAATTGGTCACATAGAGAGAATGAATGAGGATTGCAGAAGAAATAGGAAGAGCGAAAAGGTCCAGAGAAAGATTAAGAAATCTTGGATAGATGGGATTGATGAACTTCCCAAAAACTAGAGAGGAGAAGCGTCAAGAAAAACAGGAATGAATAGATCAATGGAAGATTATTTGCAAGGGTAGAAGGGTATGGGGAAATATACTATTTATTTATTTATTTATTTATTTATTTATTTATTTATTTATTTATGAGACTTATATGCCACCCTATCTCCCGAAGGACTCAGGGCGGCTTACAAAATAAAATAATACAAATATACAAATATTAAAAAATTATTAAACCAAGGGTCTCATAAATATACCAATTAAAACTATGCTAAAAACCCTCCCCCCTCCATCAGTTCAGGTACACCAGTTGGAACAGACAGGTTTTTAGGTCACGGCAGAAGGAGCGGAGGTCAGGGGCCACCTGGAGCTCCAGGGGAAGCTGGTTCCACAGGGTGGGTGCTCCCACCGAGAAGGCCCTACTCCTGGGAACTGCCAGTCGACATTGCCGAGTTGACGGCACCTGGAGAAGGTCCTGTCGATGGGAGCGCATGGGACGCCGGGAAGCTGTTATCGGCAGCAGGGTCTCCCGCATATATCCTGGTCCAATGCCATGAAGGGCTTTATACGTCAACACCAGCACCTTGAATCTCACCCGGAGGGTAACTGGCAACCAGTGCAGCTCACACAGGAGGGGTGTAACATGGGAGGATCAGGATCCTCCCATCACAACCCGCGCCACTGCATTCTGGACCAGTTGAAGGCTCCGAGTGGTCCTAAAGGGCAGCCCCATGTAAAGAGCATTGCAGTAGTCCAGACGGGAGACAACGAGTGCATAAGTGACTGTACGCAGGGCATCTCGGTCCAGATAGGGACGCAACTGGCGCCCCAGGTGAACCTGGGCAAATGCCCCCCTGGCCACGGCTCCCACCTGCTTCTCTAAACTGAGCCGTGCATCCAGGATGACACCCAAGTTGCGCACCCTATCTATGGGGGGCAACACCTCTCCCCCCCATAGCCAAAGGTGGTATATCCTGAACAACTCGAGACGCCGGTATGTACAACCACTCAGTCTTAGCTGGGTTGAGTTGGAGCCTGTTCCTCCCCATCCAGACCTGCATCGCCTCCAGGCACTGGGACATCACGTTGAGGGCATCACTGGGTTGGTTAGGGGTGGAGATGAAAAGCTGGGTATCATCAGCATACTGATGATACCTCACCCCAAAACCACAGATGATCTCACCCAGCAGCTTCATGTAGATGTTGAACCAGAGGGGCAAGAGAACCGACCCCTGGGGCACCCCACAAAGGAGGGGCTTCGGGGCCAATATCTGACCCCCTGCCAACACTACCTGCGTATGGCCTGAGAGGTAGGAGGAGAACCACCGTAAAACGGTGCCTCCTACTCCCAACCCCTCAAGGCATCGCAGTAGGATACCATGGTCGATGGTATTGAAAGCCGCTGAGAGATCTAATAGGACCAGGGCAGAAGTTTACACCATATGTTGGTGTAAACTAGATTTTGCTGTATTTTCTTTCCTTTTTCTTAGCTCATCCCTTTTCATTTCCTATTATACTGATTCCCTTGTTGCACTTTGAATAATATGCCTATTCTGAAATAATATAAGCATGTATAAATATGTCCAAAATAAATGTTAAAAAATAAATGTTTAAACTGAGCAGTCTTTTGACCGCATAATAATTCTGATTTGAAGATGGGCTATAGAAATATCACAAAAAGTGAAAATGTTTTCATCTACGGTTTTCCTTATCATCCATAATTTTGTGAATTTCTATCATAGCTGTCCCCAATCAGCTACCTTCTAAAAATGGGAAGACTGCAGCTCCCCATATTTTCAGCCTGACTTAAGAGGAGTTTTCCTCTTAGTTTTATTTTACCGAATAAACAAACAACCCTACCCCCAGCACTGGGATTTGTTTTCTCCTAAAAAAATGCAATTGATCTCACATTCATGTGTAGGTTAGATGCAATTTCCTCCCCTTTTTCTGCTGACAAAGTTGTTGAAGGAGGTAAACAAATTTGGAACTTGCTCAGCACACAATGTCTGAGAAAGAGGATTGAGTCAAGCAGTTGTTGTTCCAAGCCAAAAAATAGCACCTGCTGTGATGCTTTGTTTTATTCCTTTTTTCTTTATGGTTTCCACCAGTCCATCGGTTTCTGAATGGCAATTGTTTCTTGATCCTATAAAGTGTTGCCTTTCAGCCTCTGTTTTTGTGGGAAGACATCTAAGGGCACACAGGGTAAGCCTCGTAAATCAGTGGAAAAGAACAAAAAAAGAAGGGGGGGAGGGAAATCCCTAAATATAAACAGCACAATATAAAGCATATTGTGAATCATTGTCGTCCTTCTACACATTCATTGGCTGGAACACTGGAAAGGAGAAGTCGATGTAGCTCTGACTAAGCCAAAAGGGGACATTTTCAGTTATATCTTCCCTTACAGATCCATAAATAAAAGGGTTATAGTGATGGGGGAAGTTCTGTTCCTTTGTTAAAACAAAAAGTGTAAATCTGTGGAACTGTATGCAGAACACTGAACCGATTACAACTTTAAAACAAATACAGGTTGCCCTCAACTTACGGCCACAATTCAGCCCAAAATTTCCATTGCTCAGCAAGACAATGGTTAAGTGAGTTTTACCCCAGTTTACAATCTTTTTTGCCATAGTCACTAAGTGAATCACTACAGTTGTCAAGTTAGTAGCACGGTGGTTAAGTTAATCTTGCTTCCCCTTTGACTTTGCCTGTCAGAAGTTCACAAAAAGTGATCGGAACCCTGCAACTGTCAGAAATACATGCCAGTTGCCAAGCACTTACATTTTGATCCCGGGACTGTGAGGATGCAGAAGTGTGAAAAACAGTCATAAGTCACCCTTATCAGTGCCATTGTAACTTCACATGGTCACTAAAGGAATGGTTTTAGGTCAAGGAGGACCTCTATATAAAATATTAAAAAATGTAAGAAAGAGTTCTGGCATATCTGGAGGACAAAAAAGAACCTTTCCTCCCTCTCCATCAGATGGGGAGTGGGGGTGGTGAGGGATTATCACAAGTGGAATAACATCAAGACACCATTCTCTATTGTCCTGGTTGCTTTCATCCTGCAGGTGCATGCTCTTGTATGGACCCTGGGAAGAAAACACCAGGACACCATTCCCACATGGCTCTCTCGTAACAATTAGTCATTGACTTCCTTTATAACTCATTTTAAATCCAGAGAATATTATTATAATGCTTTCCAAATCTCTTCTGTGGCCCACGGAGGGCAGTCTGCCAGATTGCAAGGATTCTGGAATAACAAACAACCGCAGGATTGATTTTTGAAGCACTTCAACGTCGCAGGTGTAAAAAAAAACACCCTAATTTATCCATAAGTCAATTCTGATTGAGTGCACAACAGATGGTTTTAAGGGAGTTTAAAATGGTGCAGTCCAGGTGTCTACAGCATGCAGACAATTCTTCCCATATTTCCTCCAGAGAGTCACTTAAGCCTCTACACAATTGCATAAAATCAGCTGCTCCAATTCACCAGACCCATACATACAGGACACAGTCTAAAACAGGGTCGAGTAATTATGACCCCTTTACAGCCTGTGGACCTCAACTCTCAGAATTCTTGAATGAGCATGGCTGACTCAGGAATTCTGGGAGTTGAAGTCCACAGGTCGTAAAGAGGCCATAGTTGTCCACCCCTGATCTAAAGCAAGCAGTAGGCAAACACTCTTACTTAGAAATTAAGATTAGAGTCCCTAATATTTCATTGCATGTAGATATTGTGTGAATAATTAGGAAATTAATTGTGTAAAGAATTAGGAAAAGGACATTAAAGAGATGTGCAAAAGGAACTGAAGCACTGTTAAGTCCATAATGGGATAACCTTTGGAAGTGTCCCAAACCGACACCTCCCTAATTCATTGAACTACAAGGAGGAGGGAGAGGTGCAGCACAATCTGACTTGCAAGTTTCTGTTATTATAGCCAATTCCAATTAGTTTTAGTCTTCCTGTAGATTTGATTTCCTGGTTTAGTCTACCAAGTAGAGCAACCCTTTGCCTACCATCTGAAGGGCTGAATGAAATCAGTGAACAGGAAGTTAGTGAAGATCAATGTACATAATTTCATTGCCCTATTCAGTGCCTGTGTGGTAGAATTATGAAATTCTAAGGGCCTTGGTGGCTCAGGCTGTTAAATGCCTGCATTTAAGTTCCAGCTGCCTACAATTACTGTAGGCTCGAATCCCACCAGGCTCAAGGTTGACTCAGCCTTCCATCCTCTCGGGGTAGGTAAATTGAGGACCCAAGATTGTTGGGGGCAATTAGCTGACTTTGTAAAAATGCCGCTTAGTAATAAGCAGGCATATACAATGGAATGAAATGGTTCCTTTTATCCCCCTATATTCAACACCTTGAGTTGTTTGCAAAAAAAATAATACATTGGACTGCAAATAAATAAATCAATATAAATACAAATAAAATATTCATTGATCAAAATACTTTTTTAAAAAAATAGAGCACCACAAAAAGAGTTCACACCATTTATTTCCAGAGAAATTAAACTAAGAAGAAGAATTTTGAAGAACAGATATTTTTTTAGGGTATGAATAGAGTTAACTGTGCAATTTAGCTCTTAGTACTTCATTTTAAAAACCTTATCAAATTGAAACTATTTCTGTTATTTTTAAAAAATCACAATCACACAAAATATTATAAAGAAAAGCACAAATAATTGGAACATCAGCATAATTTGTCCTCTTACTGTCCTTAGAAATTTAGAATTTTTTTTACATTAGGAGTGGATATTAACTAGCAAATACTATGAGGGCAGATTTTTTTTAGAGTATGAATAGAGTTAACTCTGCATTTCAGCTCTTAATACATTCAGTATTCTCAGGGAAGTTAATATAGTCATAAGCAGCAGTTCCAATCTCATTTTCTCTTATTATGTATAAAACTGTATTGTACGAAGTTGAACACAACACCTGTCTTACCAGAGATACTTTGTAATTTTATTCTGTGATGCTGTATTAATTTAAATAAAACAAGCCCAGCTGATTGCATCCAGATTTTTATAGACATTGGACTATTAATAAAGCAATTTTGATTCAGTAATAGCAAAGGAAGAAGTAGAATCATTGGCCAACTACAAACAAAAATTTCTGACTTAAAATAATACTGATAGAAGCCCTTACTGACAAGCATTTATCAGTAGTCAAGAGAAATCCATTGCTAACAATAACAAAGAGAAAATATGTCACTTTATTACCATTCACTTCATCAGAATCTGCTATCCACACAAATGACAGCTCCTTTGAAATAATTTCAGATAAATTTCTTTCAAAAAGAAAAAAAACCCACCAGTGAATGTGGCCCAATATCTCTTGGGAGAAAAAATAATCAAAGGCTTCATTTTCAAAAGCAGAATATTGATGTGTTGGTTTTCAGGTCTTGGATATTATTTATTAAGCCAGAACTTTCTGCAGAAAACTATTATAATGAAATAATTTTCAATAGAATTGCTGCTGAAATTTACATCAAATGGAGCAATTTCTTGTCATGGGTTAGAAACAATATTGTAGAATTAGTCACAATATTGTGCAAACTCTCTCAATGGACCCAAGTCCCTTATCATCCAGATAAACCAGACCAGGGAAAACACTGAAGCAAAACAGATCTAGCAAAGCAATGCAAATACATGCTTCTTGCTGTGAAAATGTTACGGGATTAACAACTACTGACTATTAGAAGGGACTCTTGTCTGGAACAGCAATAAACTATGCAGCTGGATGTCATATCAAAAATATTGGGAATGCATTGTTGTGGCCTGCTCCGCTGGCAGCAGAATCAGACGATAAAGAGGTTAGGGAGGAACTTGGGCCAGTTCTGGAGTCTGGGGAAGGCTCTGATGGATGCTCTGTGTTGGACGCAGAGATAGAGCCAGGGCCATCCGACATTTCCCAGCCACCAGAGAGGCAGCTGCCTTTGGAGGCTGATATGAGTGAGGAGGAAGAATAGCTGGGGCCTGTTCCAGATACACGTATGCCAGAGCTGTTAGGAGAGGGGAACAACAGAGGTCAAGAAGTTGACTCAGGAAGCAAAGCACACGTGGATGCTGAATGGCCCCTCCCTGGCTGGGGAATAAATAGAAGGAAAGGGAGTGGTTGTTGTAGGAGACAACAGTTTTGCTCATTGTATTTCATGCCACAGAGACTGCTTGCCAGAACTTAATTTGCAGCCTTTCGGCTGGGAGCTCACAGCCTTGCAATTATCGCAAGGGACTGATAAGGTCTGTTACTTCCATTAACTCTTTGAAAGACTATTGCCTGGACTTTTCGGTGGGTGAATGCAATTAATTCACAAGAGGGGGTTTTAAATAAAGAGGGGGTTTTCGTGACAAGGAGTCTGTTTCTTGTTTCTGCTGAGGCTGGGTCAGAACATGCAGTAGAATCTGTTAGATAACCACGCAGGGCCCTTGTACCTTAGAAATCTATTAAATAGTCCACTGATCATAACAGTAAATGATGAGAGAGTATGTGCTAATCAAAATGTGTGTGTGTGTGTGTGTGTGTAATAAATCTCGTGCATGATGCAAACCAAGGCAGGTTAACTTTTACAAGTGTGGAAATTAAAGAAAGGTACAATTCAATGGTGCAAGCAACATTTGAATAGCTGTTGAGTTTGACAGCTTCCCATGTCTCACTTGTGTTGACAGATGGCTCCACAAAAACTTATTTTTTTCCTCCAGCTGCTGCAAAGTCATATCATCCCATTATATATATCCCCCCAATATCCGAGCGCAATTGCAGCAATGTCAGTCTAGTAAAAAGACACATAACTTTTTTGCAGCTACATTCAATGGCAGCAAGATCGTAATGCCTTTGATAATGTGGTGATAGCATTTGTGGGTTATATTTATTTATAAGTGACAGTGAGCAATGAAAAAGAAATCCAATACGAAATAAAATGAAAACAACAAAAGGCAATATCCCAAGGACTAAAATAACCAACTCCTTTGACAGAACTGTCATAAAGGCACAAACAGCTAACCTAGCACTGGGGAAAGAGGTCTGTTTGGCAAGGACAATTCAAACCTCAGAGAGTAGAGAAGGTAGGGAGTGAAGAGACAGATCGGAGTGCTTCAAGCTCTTTGTTTATTAGTGACTACAGCTCAGAACGGACCCACTTCGGCTGGGCTGCGGCTGCTACTTATAGCCAGCACCAACAGTTGCCAGCCAATCAGAGTGCAGGGTTTTCCCGCACTTTTTAAACCAATCATTTCTTACATTTTACAAGAACAGTTCAAACTAAACCAATGACTTTAAACCTGCATACATAACAGGGAGGAAGATGTCAAGCAGGTGAAGTGGCACCCCACAGGTCAGGAGCTTTAGTCTGCAGCATGATGCATCCCACACTTAATCTCCATAGTCAGCCCAGAAGGATATCACGAACAATAGTATTGAAAGCTACTGAGAATAACAGAATAACAAAATAGGAAGGGACTTCTAGTCCAACCCCTTGTTCAAGTAGGAACCCTATACCATTTCAGACAAACGGCTGTCCAATCTATTCTTAAAACCTCCAATGATGGAGCACTCATAACTTCTGGAGGCAAGCCATTCCACTGATTAATTGTTCTAGCTGTCAGAAAATTTCTCATAGTTCCAGGTTGATGCTCTCCTTGCTTAGTGTCCATCCATTGCTTCCTGTTCTTCTGAGAGATCAAGGAGGACCAGGATAGTTGTGACACCACTCTCCCACTTCTGCCAGAAGTCATCAGCAACCATGACCAAAACCATCTTAGTCTGAAACCCCAAAAGGATCTAGATAATGTATTTCCTCCAGTGTGCCCCCTGAAGTTACAATCCATACTTTTTCAAATATATACATACACATTCAGATAAATACATACATTTGGATGTATTATACATACAGATACACGCACGGAGCTTGGTGTAGAAAATAGGCAAAATGAAATTAAGAAGAAATGTATAGGAATCTGGCCAAGGTGAGATATAGATGAATGAAGGCAAATATACATGTCCCAAGTTCCAATCTGTGTCGGTCACCAGGATCAGAATCTTGTTGCCTTCAGATCCAAACACCACACAGACCTAGTAAATTACCTCTTCTAATTTCAGTTATATATATATTTCATTTTAAATTGTATTTAAAATATTTATATACCAACACTCTATGCTCAACATCCCCATAAAGTATACAGGAACAAATTACAATATTAAAAATGCATTAAATATAAAATTACCATAACACAAATAACATAAAATAGCCAATAGCAGTGCCTTAATGTAACATTAGCTCTCAAGTGCTGAAAGAATAAGAAATACTTAGTAAGCCATGCACCTAAATTGGGGTAAGATTACTACATAATTTTTTTCTTTATATTGAGTGAGTATAATTTGTATTTGAAAGGGTTATGGGTGCTACAAACTGGGTTCGATGGGTTAAAATTAGAATTGTAGTCACTGTTAAGGTTTTTACATGTTGTAATTATCTAAAAGATATACTACTCTAAATTTGAAAAGACTCTCACAAAGGAAAGCATACAGAAAAAATGATTGCTTCCTTTGTTGTTATTATTATTGGTTAATCTTTAGTGAGATTCACAGCCTTTGGGGCTGGTTGATAGCTTAACCAAGGACTTAGGAACTGTTAAGGTAGTGTCAGAGGATATAAGCTGTTCCAAGTAGGGTAGTTTTTTTGTAGAATCAGGGTATTCAAGTCTGATAAATTCAGAAATTCCAAATAGCGAGGTAGCCCTTTAGGTATTGCTCCAAGGGCTCCTATTACAATTGGGATAACACACAATTTCTTTCTCCAAAGTCACTCAACTTCAATTTGTAAGTCCCGATATTTTGTGTATGTCTTCAATTCGTGCATCACCAGGTATTGCAATGTCAATGAACCCTTTTTCTTTTCAACTATTGTTATGTCAGGTGTGTTGTGGGCCAAGTGCCTGTCAGTCTGAATTCTGAAGTCCCACAAAATCTTGACGTTTTCATTCTCCAGAACCTTGTCAATCTGATGTTCCTAGTAGTTGTTACTATAATCAAATCCAAACTTTTGGCACAGTTTCCAGTGAATGATTTTAGCTACTCAGTTACAGCGTTCTAGGTAGTCAGTGTGTGAAATTTTGCTGCACCCACTGATTAAATGGTCAACTGTTTCATCTCATTACAGAGGTGGCATTTGCTGTTGGTGGTGACTTGCTGAATCTTTGCCTTCATGCAATTTGTGGCTAAGGCTTGTTCTTGAGCAGCCAAAATAAAGCCTTCAGTTTTTTTTTTCAGTATTCCTGATTTTAGCCAATTCCAAGTAAGCTTTTGGTCAGCTTTGCCTTCAATTTTCAGGTATTGGCCATGCATAGCTTTACTTTTCCAATTTTCAATTCGCTTCTCAATTACTTCTTCTCAATTAATTATTATTATTATTATTATTATTATTATTATTATTATTAGTTAAATTTATTTGCCATCTATTTCTCTGTGAGGCTACTAGGTGGATTACATTAATAAAAAGGAAGAAATGAAAAGAGTGTAAACACAGAACAGAAGCAACTAATACAACAATGCAATAATCAATGTCAAAGGAACAGAACAAGAATACATCAATGTGATAACCCAAAAAAATGGATAGCTGGAGAGCAGAGACCAAGGGCAGAGGAGAAGGTGGGGTCTGCCATCAATCTAGGAGCCACTTCCAGTGATGTACTCTCTCATTGGGTCCCCAGGCAAACCAGCAGAGTCCAGTCTTCAAGCTCTTGAGGAAGGATAGTAGGATGGGGAAGAATCTTAGAGGATAAGATGTTCCAAAGGGCAGGCACTGTAGCAGAGAAGGCTGTTCTTCTGGATCTCAATAGTTGGAGTTCTTTGGTTGACAGGATCTGAAATAGGCCCTCTTTGCTGGCATGACTAGGGCCAGCTTGTCAGAAATGTAAAATGTAAAACAACCCTCTACTTTAGAAGCAAATGTTGGGGAAATCTAGTCTTTCCTTGAAGAAATGTAGGATTTCTTTCTACCCAATGAGAAGCCAATGTTCTTCTTGTAGTTGTAGGATGTTAGTAGTAATGTTGCTTCCTGGCATCCCTTCTCTGCTTTTGCCCAGGCATTCGGTGCTGAAGGTCAGGGGGACTTTGCATTCTAGAAAATATGTTCTGGTCAGTTGTAGCGTTACAGCTCCAGATTGATCTATGTTCCTTTGCTGGGTGATGGCCATGTTATTGCTCCTATTTTGGGAGCACATTCAAAAGTTTGAGATAGCTTAATTTGAGGTAGATGGAGGGAGGGATGGACAGATAGGAATTGGGTACGGTTAGTCTAGAGAAAAGGAAGACTAGAAGTGACATGATCGTAGTAATGTAGTATTTGAGGGGCTGCCACAAAAAACAAGGGATCAACTTATTTTCCAAAGCATCAAAAGGCAAGACAAGAAACAACGGATGGAAAGTAATCAAAGAGAGAAACAACCTGGAATTAAGGAGAAATTTCCTGAATGTGAGAACAATTAGGAACAGCTTGCCTTCAGAAGTTGTAGGTGCTTCATTCATAGTTTTTAAGAAAATACTGGACAGTCGCCTGTCTGAAATGGTACAGGGTCTCCTGCTTTAGCAGGGAATTGGACTAGAAGATCTTCAGGATCTCTTCCAGCTCTATTCTGACTGAGGAATAAAGAGAGAGATGACAGAGTGATTGATAGATGATGATGATGATAGACAGTAGATAGATAGATAGATAAATAGATAGATAGATAGATAGATACCGTGTTTCCCCGAAAATAAGACCTACCCCGAAAGTAAGACCTAGCACTATTTTCTAAACCTGCCCTAATATAAGACCCCCGAAAATAAGACCTAGTGTAAATCTCCAGTTCCAGGAAGACTTTTCAGGGAGCAACCGTGCACCCACAAACACCCCCTACACACTCACACCCACTATTTGGCACCATAAATATATAAGACCTACCCGAAAATAAGACCTAGTGTGTTTTGGGAGAAAAAAATAAGACAGTGTCTTATTTTGGGAAACATGATAGATAGATAGATAGATAGATAGATAGATAGATAGATAGATAGATAGATAGATAGATAGCATTGTGATAAATATGGCTAAATGTAAAAGTAAAAAGTAAAAAAACAGTAAATCTGTTATTTTAAGAAAATATTAAAGAAAATTTGACAATTAGATATCAAATAATGCTTCACCCAAGCGTGCCAGTCCTTAATGTGTTTCTCTGCAGTGACATATGGCACAGTCATTGTATAAACCTTTCTCCTCTGAAGCAATAGAAATCTTTCATCTTTAAGCCAATGAAGGGATTAGAATAGGAGGGGTCCATCTGCTTACTGCTCCACAAAATCTCTCTGCTCTCAGTTAACTGGTGACTTTCTAAATATTTGTGTGTGTGTGTCTGTGTGTGTCTGTGTGTGTGTGTGTGTGAGAGAGAGAGAACTCATGGTAAACAACCAGATGATTTCACTTGTCCAGTCAATCAGAACAATCTTGCCAGTGGAATCAGTGGACTAAGTAATTGTAATATAGCATCATTTATTTATTTATTTTATTTTGTCAAGCAATTATAAGACAACAGGTATAAGTATAAACATAGTTATGAATACATGAAATGGATACATATAAGGGAAAAAAAACAATAGGACAGGGACGGTAGGCACGTTGGTGCGCTTATGCCCAGAGAAGGGGTTCTGCTAGTGTGTAATGCAGGGCTGTCTCTTTAAAGATTTTACACAGACGCACACACAGAGAGAGACACAGACAGACAGACACACAAACACACACACACACACACAGACTTCATTTTTTTCCTTTTCCTTTAGCTCCTAGGAGAAGAAAAACACAAGATCAAGCCATCAGAATGTGTAGATGGCCTCTTTTATTAGTCTGCAACCCACACAATTCAACCAAAGAGGTGGGGGAGAGCTTCCCAATACAAATAAAAAGAACTTGGAAAGTTTTCATTTTAATTAGCTTTATCTGACCGTGTAAGCCATAAAGAGAGAAATCAAAGAGCTGCACTCTGTGGTGCCTCTTGGTGTTCAATCAATCAGCTTTGATGTTACTCTTTTGATAGACCCCAGTTTGGGCCGGGGAGGGGGAGAGTTGTGCAAGGGGTATTCCTTACGATTTGCTGTCATTGGACATAGTGTGACCAACCTGGAAAGACTGCTGCTCCTGCCAACTCAATCAGTAATCATAATGATACAAAGGGCATTCAGTTTTGGGTCCTGGTATTATAATCAAATGCATCGTTTTGCTAAAAATGTAGTAGGGAAAGTGAAAATAAGGAAGACTCAAAAAAAAAAAAAAGCTGAAGCTGACATTAAAAGAATGAAAAGTAGAGTAAAAGATTCAAAAGAGCACGTTTATGAAAGGGATGAAGCTCTGAAAGGACCTTCTTGTGTTTCTGGACATCAGTAAAAAAAAACCTCAGGCAATCTCCATATCAAATTGATTCCTTTGAAGGCACCCAATTAAAAGACACATTTCAAATGTTCAGATTACTTGGTGCTTGTTGAGGTAGCTCCAAAGAACTTTTAGCTGAACTCAGTGTCATGGATGCAGATAGATTAGTTAGACTGGGGGGGGGAGTGAGAGAAACAATAGCTAGAGAGCTAGATGGCAGCTAGAGAGATACCACAGAGAGAGGGAGGAGGGAGGGAGGGAGGGACGGACGGACGGACAGACAAACAGACAGACAGACTCACTTGTAATTACTACTCTTTTTTCATAAACTTTATTCTGAGTGGAACTTAATGCTTCTTTTCTAACCTAGTCCCTTTCCCACCATCTCAGCTTCTATCTGTGAACTCCGACAAGGGATCATGCAGCTCAACAAGTGAAACAACCAGGAGAATATCTTCCTGTCCTTCTGACATTGGGAAATGATGATGAATGGCACTGTGGACAGTCCAGTGCAAGAACTGACTGAAGGGTGCCTCTACTGACATCAATAGTGTGTGCACATGCCAAGGCAGTTCAGCAAGTGTAGGTACTTGGACCATGGTGGTTGTGCAACTCCTCACTTTTATCGCCGCCTCCTGGCACCAAAAAGCTTTGGAGAGAAAACATGCAGCAGCTGCTAGTGGCTTCATCTCCACCAAGTCCTGTCCATCAAGCAGTTCTCTAGAAGCTAATCAGCTGCTAAGCCTTTGGCAGGCTTTGAATGAGGACAATGGAGTTCCAAAACTGAGTTCCAAAACTGAGCATGTTCTATCTAACATGGGGACAATCCAGACTATTCCAGTGCATCATCTTCACCACATTTTATCCTTCCAGAAGCAAACTTTGAAGAAGGCAACCTCCTTGAGATTCTTAGGGGAATTATGGGATGCTTTGGAACTTCCCATAATCAGGACGCAGCATGAGCATGCTTACAAGAGTAGTACAATAATTGAGAAGTATTAAGAATGCACTTTTGCTAATAAGTAATAAGCCCCCTCAGCTTAGCAAACCAACTGTGTCTCCTAAAAGTCAGACAATACAGAATTTGGATTCCAGTAGGAAGCATGTTCTGCTCCCTTTTATATATTTGGATGCATGACTGAATCCAAATCCTTCTACCCTCCAGGAAATGCCAACCTCCCATTAATCCTTATTCCTCTTACTCAACCCTGCAGCAGAGAAGAGTTCACTCCTCACTCTCCCCTTCCCCCTGTAGGAAGTTAGCACCCACCCCTCTCCTAGAAGAATGAAATATCCTAGGAAATATTAAAAGGCAGAATATTTCCCTAAAAGACTAGAAACTCAGAAGCAGAAAGTCACCTCAGAAGCAGAAACTCAGCTCCCCGCACCAGCTTTGCTAATGGACCATTACTCTGGCCTGGGCCAGCCTATTTTACATAACAAAGATCTCCAGGTAGAGCTATAGGAATTGCCCAAAGCCCTTTCATTACATCATTATCCAGCAAGGCTTAACAAAGCCTGGGACTCAGGACAGCCTACAGAGTTGCCCCTGCATGGCCACAAAGGAGTCCGACGATCAATCAGAATGCAAGCTCAAATTCAAATCCAAACAGAGAGTATTAATCTCAGGCACACTCAGCATATCACCCCTTCCTTCTTTTCCTTCATCTTGAAGCATGTAATAGTTCTTTTCACTTTGGAGCTCCAAACCATGTGGTCCTGTCCACCATTAAACCATCCCCAGAGACATTTTTATTGGGAATTTTGCCTGAGGGTTACAATAAAGAATTAACGTATTTGATTATCAATGTACTAACAGCACCTAGGATTGTATTTGCACAAAATTGGAAAAATGAGAAAACTCCGATGGATGAGGAAATTATTAAGAAAATAATGGAATGTGCAGAAATGAGTGGATTGACAATGGCAATTAGAGAACAAGAAGAAAAAGATTATTATAAAATTTGGAATTTATTTTTTGAATGGCTGGATAGAAGAGTAAGAAATTGAAATATGTAAGTTGTAAGGCATCCAGAAAGTATCCAAGATATCAATCACTCAGAGACATATTCTCTCCCATTGATTTATCAGGAACAGATCTGGTACATCTAAGGCATTTCCCAAAGTGAAAGAATTTTTGTGCCCGCTACACAGAATCCACCTTTTTCTCCTCCCACTTCTACACTTCATAAATCACAAGAACCAATTAACTGCAACTGGAATTTCGTAGTACAACATACAGAATAACCTTGAACTTGTCAACTCCTCCACCCCCCTTCCCATTATGTTGGCAGCTGAATTTCAAAGCTGACATAAGTACAGTATAATATATCATTACTGATAAACGGATGAGTTAGATAGAGTAAGAAAATGAATATAAAATATATCATTGAAAATCAATAATTACAATGTTAAGGATAATATATTAAATGATATATGTGATATAAAATACTGATTAGAACGATTATAAACATATATAAGTAAAATATGTATGATAATGTTACTATGTGCATAAAGAGATATGTACCCAACTGACACACTGTTGAACAGAAGGAAGGTTTTATTTGTTTGTTTTTGTTGTTGTTATAAAAATAAAAAAGTTTTTATTTTAAAAAAAACCATTTTTCCAAACAGCCTCCATGTTTCCAGTGTCTTTTTCCCCACTTGGAACTGAACCCAGAAGGATATTTCTTCCAACAGCCCTTTCCTAAGCCAATGTCTAGAGAAGTATAATCTATTGTTGCTCTCAAAATGCCATTCTCTGCAGGGTCCTGCGGAAATGTCGTTTTCCAAGGTGTGCAGAAACTGGAAATGAGCTCTTGTAGGATCCCATGCACCAAAGAAGGGGAAATAAAGGAAGGAAGAAAACCAAGTGATCATTGGTATTTTCTGAGCTTGGTTGCTTCCTTGCAGATGTTTCATTACCCAAACTAGACAACATCAGCAGTGCTGATGAAACAACCAAACTCAGATAGCAACAAGAAACCTGCATTTCAATCCTGAGCTACAAACATTCTCCTCTATCAGTTAGAAAGACAATGTGCTGCCTTTATGAAATGGTAGCAGCTGAGCAGAAAAAGAAACTCTGCTCCATCTTATATTTCATTCCAAATGAAAGGTGCATGACAAGAAAAATGAGGCCAAGTTCCCAGTACAGGTGCACATATAAGCATGCCAAAATCATACTGGATAATTAGATGTTTGATTTGTGGTAGTATTACTTACATTCATATTGTTAATATTTAATGCAAGTCAGTTATTTCAGATATACTGCATTGGGCCACTATCTATTCAGGTGTTAAATGTTCTTCACAGATCTCTGCTTCAGCATTTCCTATTCCAGACCTTTTTATTTATAGTAAACAAACCAGGGTATAACTGTTTATTCTCCTTTTTTTCTGCTTGGTTCTATTTGCCTTTTTGCTCTTATTTGGATATTGCCATTTCCATGTCAGTGTGGGCAATAATATACTATGGTTCCAATACATAAAATGAGACAAAGTGGGGAAGGCGGTTATCGATTTCTATTGAGATGCTGCAAGTCACAACAACTCATTGACTCAGGATTTTGGACTTCTGCAAAATATTTGTTGCAAACCACAGCTTACTCCAAAAGGGTGGGATGTAGGCAATCAGTAGGACCTGAATATTGTGATACAACATATTAGAATGACTTGCATGTTCATACAGCTGGTATGATTTGAACTACACCCAAGTGTATCAAATATTATTAAAGAAGTTATACAATATTGTGTGAAAAAAACGAAAAGAGTCAAAATGAACCAAGATTATTGAGGGAATCACTAGTATATTATAATATAATGGAGGGAGGGAAGGAGGAAGAAGGAAGGAAGGAGGGAGGGAAGGAGGAGGAGGGGGAGGGAGGAAGGAAGGAAGAAAGGAAGGAAGGAAGGAAGGAAGGAAGGAAGGAAGGAAGGAAGGAAGGAAGGAAGGAAGGAAGTCATCTTGTCCCCAAAATACCATGAGTGAGTCTGCTCAAGATTGTTGGGTCCCTTCTGCTACTACCAATGGAGAAACAATGATATGAAACAAATTGGACTAAAACATCTTCTATTTCAAATATTGTATAGTGTATATTGTGTTTCTGTGTGTATATACATTGATGAATGAATGGGTGTGTATTTGTGTAAATACTTAAATGTGGATACACATATCCAGTCTAGCATAGCACACAGCCTTCAAAGCCAATATGTTTACTGAGTTTTATACACTAGACTAGACTAGCCTAGTCTAGACCAGTGGTGGGATTCAATTTTTTTACTACCAGTTCTGTGGGCGTGGCTTGGTGGGCATGGCAATCAGAGGTGGTATTTTCCGGTTCGCTGAACTACTCAAAATTTCCACTACCGGTTCTCCAGAACTGATCAGAACTTGCTGAATACACCTCTGGATTAGACTAGACTAGACTAGACTAGACTAGACTAGACTAGACTAGGGTAGAGTAGAGTAGAGTAGAGTAGAACAGAACAGAACAGAACAGAACAGAACAGAATAGAATTCTTTATTGGCCAAGTGTGATTGGGCACACAAGGAATTTGCCTCCAATGCATAAGCTCTCAGTATACATACAGCAATAAATGATAAATCATGATCAAGAAATGTTAACATACTGTCCTTTAAAAATGAGCAGATCCTCAAATTTATCTAATCAGAATAATTGATATTAAATTTGGGGCCAGATCAGTCAATTTTACATCATGCAAAAGTAGTAAATGAAAGGAGGAAAGGAAAGGAAATCAGCCCCAAGTAGTGTAATAGTCACTGACAGATTTGCACATGGTCCTTCTCCTTCTTTGGCACACACAATCCTTGGTGATTTGAGAGCCACAGAACTGTAGCTCCTTCCAAGATGCAAGAAGAAGTATGTCAAAGAATAAGAAATCTCAGTGATATGGGAGGATCCTGACAGAAGGAATTTTAGCCATAACACATGGGCTTTTGCTTTCTTTTCTGTGGAAAATGGGTTCAAATGGCTCTTTGAGTGATTAAGGTTGCCAACCACTGGATAAGACTATGTTCCAGAGGTGGTATTCAGCAGGTTCTGACCACTTCTGCAGAACCAGTAGTGGAAATTTTGACTAGTTTGGAGAAGCGGCAAATACCACCTCTGACTGGCCCCGCCTCCATCTATTCTCTGCCTCCCGAGTCCCAGATGATCGGCTGGGTCTTCTTTTGTTGCCCTGCACAGGAGAATGGAGCTGGAAAGCAGGTTAGTGGGGTGGGGAGGAAATGGGATTTTGCAGTAACCCTAACTGAAAATATAAGTGAAAATCTTTAATTTAGCATTTGCTTCTTTTGTGGGCATCTATGCTAGAACCAGAGCAGAGAGAGAGAGAGAGAGAGAGAGAGTGTGTGAGTGTGTGTGCGTGTGTGTGTGTAATAATGCTGACAAAACTGATAAGAAAACGGTAAAGGTCAAGACTAGATTAACAAAGCATGATGCATTTCTTCCAGCTTAAAAATTCCTTGTATGTCAATATATCCCAGGACTATTCAATAGAAATGATTATGCGTGTGTTTTCAACTGCTGAGTAAAAATGATGTGGCTTTTTTTTTTTGTTCTTTTCGTCAATCTGACTATTATTTCTCCTAATCACAGACAGAAACAGAAATGCTGACCTTTAGATCGGTTCACCTCTGATGGATAATTTGCATGGCTCATTTCCTGGACCTTGGGGGAGACGTAGTTATTTATTTATTTTCCCCACAAACCAGTGAGCTGAAAAAGAAATGAGACAATATGCCTGATGAAAGCATCCATGACTATCCAGGGCATCTGAAATCCTAGGTTTGAATTAAACTCGAATATGCCACACATTTAAGAGGGTCATTTCAATTCTTCGAATAACTCCTTTTGCTCAGCCATTCTGAACCTGGTCCACTCCAGAAGTTAATATGAAATTAAAGGTTACATTTGCCAAATTAGTTTTAGGTTGCCACTATCTGTACTGTTTGTCTAATGTTTTTGTACTGTTGGCATGAAACGTCTAGACTCAATCAATCATATTGTATCTGTTCACAGTTCGTTATTCCGATATGCAGAAGGAATAAAATATTTCAAAATCTAAAGCTGATTGCACATAACTAACCCCAGCTTTGTTCAGCAAGGGCTATTCTCTGGGAGATGTGAATAGAATTTGAGTTGAATAGAGCAAACAAAGGTACACATATTTGCAAGTACAGTTTCCCTCTATTGAGAGAGCATAACTGCTAGTAAAACTATAAGATTGAGAATGGCTCCTGTATCACGGCATTTATTATTTGCTTGGATTCTCATGCAGGGCTGGTGCTTATGGGTTTCTTTATGTTAAGTTTGCATGAAGAGTCAGATGCAGAGTGCTTCAGTGAAGAGTTTATTAGTGACTACAGCTCATAACGGACCCGATTTGGCTGGGCTGCGGCTGCTACTTATAGCCAGCAGCCGCAGTTGCCAGCCAATCAGAGTGCAGGGTTTTCCCGCACTTTTTAAACCAATCATTTCTGACATTTTACAAGAACAGCTCAAACTAAACCAATGACATTCAAACCTGCATACATAACACCCCTCCCCACTAGGTTCACTCCATACTCAAACCCCAACCTATCTAATGTATTCTTTTAAATAGGTGGGGCTCTTATGTGCGTTGAGACCTTCGTGGTTCAGAAGTTTTAATGTTCTCACCCAGTGAGAGAGAAATGTGTCTGTTGACATTTCCCTACTCGGGCTTCCAGTGAAAGAAGACCCTGTTTGATTGTTACAATCTGGTCTCTCCTCCCAACCCATCTCCAAACCAATGTCAGCACCCAAGTCAGGTAGTGATGTGCAATCTTCCACTTGTAAGGATGGATTTTGGCATTGTGACAGGTTTTGGGATGGTTCCTGTCGTAATGGCTCGTTACACATGGGGTTGATTCTTGTTTGCTGATTATCCTCATGTTCCTCCCCTCCCCTAGAAAAGGCATTAGGTATGGGAACTAGAGAGGAACAATTGCGATGTTCCTGAGGTAACCTGGATCTAAGCTGATCAATGTACCTGCTCCAGAGGACTCCATCCTCTGTTTGCACCCTGTAAGAACGAGGGCCTGTGATTTGAGTTATTTCAGCAGGAATCCATGAAGGTTCACCCATAAGGTTCTTAGCATAAACAGAATCACCCACACTGAGCGTCTGCGAACTTTGCTAGTGGAATCTAGTGGTGCGTTGGGTGCATAAGTGGGATGGCGGTCAAGGGAAGACCTAAGTTTCCTACCCATCAATAACTCTGCTGGGGATAAGTTAGTTGATGGGTTAGGAGTGATGTGCTGAACACTAAGAAGTTTTCAACTTTCTCAGTGATGTCCCCAGGACCCAATTGCTGAGCTTTTCCTTGGTAAAGCGTACATTCGTTCAGCCGGCCGTTAGCCAAAGGGTGCCCAGGGCAGTCAGGGCATGTCTGATACCCTGTTGTGCTAGATAGGATTCAAAAGGTTGGATGTAAATTGAGGGCCATTGTCAGAGACAAGAACATCAGGTAACCCGTGGGTTACAAAAAGTTTTAAGCTGTTTGATGACAGCATCAGTTGTGGTGGATGCCATGGGATTACCTCTAGCCATTTGGAATATGCATCTACTATAATAAGGAAGGTGTGCCCTCTGGTAGGGCCAGAAATCAATGTGAATCCTAGACCATGGGCCCCTAGGACATTCCCATTCCTGTGTGGGGGGAGAGGTGGGGCAGGCCTGACTACCTGACAGTTGGGACAAGATGCAACCCAGTTTTCAACCATTTTGTCAATACCTGGCCACCATACATAACTCCTGGCCAATCCCTTCATCCTTACAATACCTGGATGACCCTCATGTAACATTTCCAAAACCTCTTTTTGCAGTTTTGCAGGAATAACCACCCTGTTACCCCACAAAATACATCCTCTTAATACAGATAATTCAGTTTGCCTGGATTTAAAAGGTTGGGCAAGGTGATCTTGAAAAGGCCAACCTTTCTTAATCCAGCCTATAACAGGAGCCAATAAAGTGTCTTTGGCAGTCTCTCTGGCAATTTCAGCAGCGTGTACTGGAAGCTTGGCAACAGTTTCTAGGAAAAAGGTGTGCGCCTCAGGTTCAAAGTCCTCAGTGTGAAATGGAAGTGGGCAGCGACTCAAGGCATCAGCATGGCCAATGTCTTTGCCAGGCTTGTGGATGAGCTTGTATGAATAAGCAGCAAGAAATTCAGTCCACCTCAGCATTCTTGGTGACAGGATAGTGGGTGTAGGTTTGTCTCCTGCCACAATGCCTAACAAAGGTTTGTGATCTGTAACAATGGTAAATGTTCTCCCATATAGATACTCATGGAATTTCTTGACAGCTGCAACAATTGCCAATGCTTCCTTGTCCAATTGGCTGTAATTCCTCTCTGCTTTGGTCAAAGTGCGAGAGTAAAATGCAATAAGGTCTTCCCTCCGCTGGGAAGCCTGTGGTCAACCCCCACTCCAAAAGGGGATGCATCACAAGTCAGTACAACAGGCAAATTCTCAGAGAACTGTATCAGTACAGCATCAGACGTGATTAGTCTTTTAATATTGTTAAATGCTGATTGTTCCTTCTTGCCCCAGACCCGAACAGATTTTTTGTCTAGTAATCTGTGTAATGGTTCTGCAATGGTTGCCTTCTGAGGTAGGAACATGTGATAAAAGTTAATAAGTCCAAGGAAGGCTTGCAAATCTGTTTTGCATTTAGGTCTAGGGGCTTCTTTGATTGCTTGAACCTTGGCATCTGTAGGGTGGATGCCATGCTTGTCAATCATATAGCACAAGAACTCAACCTTGTCAGTTATAAGAGTGCATTTTTCTTCCTTGACTTTTAACCCCGCTTTCTTGAATCTGGTAAGGACTTCTCTGAGTCTCTCTTGTAATCGAGTGTCATTTTCAGCAGAGATTAACACATCATCAAAGTAAGGCACTACCCCTGGCAGTCCTTGGAGCATCCTTTCCATAAGGCTTTGGAAGATGTCTGGTGCCACGCTTACTCCAAACTGCAACCTTTTACATTTGAAGGCACCTCTATGAGTCACAATGGTTTGGGCCTCTGCAGTGGCATCATCAACTGTTAGTTGTTGATATGCCTGGGCCAGATCCAATTTGGCAAAGACTGTACCCCTGCCAAGTGAATGTAATAAATGATGCACCACTGGAACTGGATATGCGCTCTGTTGAAGCGCATGGTTCAATGTCCCCTGTAGTCTCACAGATTCTTACTGACCCATCAGTCTTGACTGGTGTGACTATGGGTGTCTCCCATCTGGAGTGGTCAATGGGCTCTAAAACTCCTTGAGCTATTAGTTTATCTAATTGTGCATCAATTTTTTCCTTTAAGGCAAATGGGACCCTTCTGGGCTTTAAACGAATTGTGGGCACCTTGGGATCTAGGTTGAAAGTGATAGGGGTCCCCATATACTTGACCAATCCGTTGCTGAAGACCTCTGGAAACTCAGACTTCAAGGCCTCCTCCCATTCAGTGTTGCTCACGTGATTGATGCCAGTCACTTCGATGCCTAATGGATTGAACCACTCAAGTCCCAGCAAGCTTGGGCGATCCTTGTCCACAATGGTCAGGGGCAAACATTTGGTGTGGCCTTTGAACTTCACGTTGAATTCTCTTGTTCCAACTACTGGAATCTTGTTCCCTTGGTAGTCTTTAAGAGTCAGTGCTTGCTTCTGGAAATGTTTCTTCTGAATGTTTTGGAGTAGTCTGTGAATAGTGTCCCATGACACCATAGATAAATAGGAGCCTGAGTCCACTTCCATTTGGCAAGGCCTTCCTTCAATTAATACCTTCACATGTACTTTTCTGTTTCTTAAGGGTGAAGAATGACCGATGGTGACTGTTTGATGAGTTTCATTCTTCCCATTTGCTTCTGTGCCCCATTTTCTCACTGAAGTTGTTAGGCTTGAATTCTTTATCAGGAAACTTTCTTCTGTGGGGTGGAGTTCTGGATGATTTGCAGACTCTTGCTAGGTGGCCTCTTTTTTCACAACGGAGGCAGATGGTATCAAGAAACTTGCATTCAGTCGGGGGTGGCTTCCCCACAACCTCTGCAGTAAAAATCTTGCCTCTTTCTTCCCAGGTCTTTCTTTTTCCTCTCCATTCTGAGTCTATAAAATTCCTTCCTCCACCTCACTACACGTCTGACTCAGAATCTATTTGCTCGACAATGAGTTGTTATGGACTTTTCCACATCAGGATGGCTTTTGAGGCCTTGTTAATTTTCTTCATGGGCTTGCTGCTGAGGACTTGGTTTGCTTC
>SOZL01001609.1:0-11483 GCA_009733165.1 Naja naja | reverse complement strand
TGCTGCCTCTTATAGCCTGCAGCCGTAGCTGCCAGCCATGGGAGTGCAGGGTTTCTTCCGCACTATTTAACCCAATACCATTCAACATTTTACAAGAACAGTTCAAATAAACCAATAACATTCAAACTCACATACATAACACACCCCTCCCCACTAGGTTCAGTCCATACCAAACCCCAACCTATCTAATGTATTCTTAAATAGGTGGGGCTCTTATTGCACGCTGAGACCTTCGTGGTTCAGAAGTTTTAACGTTTCACCTACAGTGAGAGGGGTGTCTGCTGACATTTCCTGTTGGGACTTCCTGTGAAAGGAGACCCTAGACTGTTAGAATCGGTCTCTCCTCCCAACCCATCTCCATTCCAATGTCAGCACCCAAGTCAGGTAGTGTGTGCAATCTTCCACTTCTAAGGATGAATCTTGGCATTGTGACAGGGTTCGATGGTTCCTGTCGCAATGGCTCAGCATACATGGGGTTGATTCTGTTTGCTGATTTTCCTCCTGTTCCCCTTCCTCCCTAGAAGAGACATCAGGTGAGGACCAGAGAGAGAGACAGGGGCGTTCTGAGGGAACCTGGATCTAAGTTGGTCAATGTGCCTGCTCCAGAGGAGGCCATCCTCTGTTTGTACCCTGTAAGAACGAGGGCCAGTGATGTGAGTTATTTCAGCAGGAATCCACAAAGGTTCACCTATAAGGTTCTAGCATATACAGAATCTCCACACTAAAAGAACGAACTTTGGAAGTGGAATCCAGTGGTGCTGTGGCAAGTGGGATGAAGGCGGTCAAGGGAAGACTCCAGCCTACCCATCAACAACTCTGCTGGGGACAAGTTATTTGATGGGCTAGGAGTGATGTGTTGAACACTAAGAAGTT
The DNA here is from genome assembly GCA_009733165.1 of Naja naja. NCBI lineage: Eukaryota > Metazoa > Chordata > Lepidosauria > Squamata > Elapidae > Naja > Naja naja. The sequence goes on along the minus strand of SOZL01001609.1, from coordinate 10,610 downwards.
TTCAAGCTTCTCAGTGATATCCCCAGGACCCAGCTGCTGAAGCTTCTCTTGGTAAAGCGTACCATGCTCAGCCCGCCATTGGTCAAGGGTGCCCAGGGGCAGTGAGGGCATGTCTGATACCCTGTTGAGCTAGAAAGGATTCAAAATGTTAGATGTGAATTGAGGGCCATTGTCAGAAACAAGGACATCTGGTAACCCATGGGTTACAAACAATTTTCTGAGCTGCTTGATGACAGCCTCAGTTGTAGTGGATGTCATGGGAATTACCTCTAGCCATTTGGAATATGCATCTACTATAACTAGAAAAGTGTGCCCTCTTGTAGGGCCTGCAAAATCAATGTGGATTCTAGACCATGGGCCCCTAGGACATTCCCATTCCTGTGTGGGGGCGTGAGGTGGAGCAGGTCTGACTACCTGGCAATTGGGACAAGAGGCTACCCAGTTTTCAACCATTTTGTCAATACCTGGCCACCATACATAACTCCTGGCCAAACCTTTCATCCTTACAATCCCAGGATGACCCTCATGTAACATTTCCAAAACCTCCTTTGCAGTTTTGCAGGAATAACCACCCTGTTACCCCACAAAATACATCCTCTTAATACAGATAATTCAGTTTGCCTGGACTTAAAAGGTTGGGCAAGGTGAGGTAGATCTTGAAGAGGCCAACCTTTCTTAATCCAGCCCATAACAGGTGCCAACACAGCATCTTTGGCAGTCTCTGGCAATCTCAGCAGCATGGACTGGAAGCTTAGCAATGGTCTCCAGGAAAAGGTGTGAGTTTCAAGTTCAAAGTCCTCCTTGTGGCAAGGTAGTGGGCAACGACTCAGTGCATCAGCATGTCCAATGTCCTTGCCAGGCCTGTGAATCAGTTTGTATGAATAGGCTGCAAGAAATTCAGTCCACCTCAGCATTCTTGGTGACAGGATATTAGGTGTAGGTTTGTCTCCTGCCACAATGCCTAATAAAGGTTTGTGATCTGTAACAATGGTGAATGACCTGCCATACAGATATTCATGAAATTTCTTAACAGCTGCAACAACTGCTAAAGCCTCCTTGTCCAATTGGCTATAATTCCTCTCTGCTTTGGACAGTGCAAGAGAAAATGCAATTGGGGCTTCCTTCCACTGGGAAGCCTGTGACTCAAACCCCCACTCCAAAAGGGATGCATCACAAGTCAGAACAACAGGTTCTCAGAGAACTGTATCAACACAGCATCAGACGTGATTAGTCTCTTAATACTGTTAAATGCTGACTGTTCCTTCCTCCCCAGATCCAAACAGCTTCTTATCAAGCAGGTGATGTAAAGGCTCAGCAATAGATGCTTTGTGAGGTAGAAACATGTGGTAAAAGTTAATAAGTCCAAGGAAGGCTTGCAAATCTGTCTTGCATCTAGGTTTAGGGGCTTCCTTGATTGCTTTAACTTGGCATCAGTAGGGTGGATGCCATGCTTGTCAATCATGTACCCCAGGAACTCAACTCTGTCTGTTTTGAGTGTACATTTGTCTTCCTTGACTTTTAAACCCGCTTTTCTGAATCTGGTAAGGACTTCTCTGATTCTCTTGAAGCTGAGTGTCATTTTCAGCAGAGATTAACACATCATCAAAATAAGGCACTACTCCTGGCAGTCCTTGCAACATTCTTTCCATAAGGCTTTGAAAAATGCCAGGTGCCACGCTTACTCCAAATTGTAGTCTTTTACATTTGAAGGCACCTCTATGAGTCACAATTGTTGAATGCCTCTGCAGTGGCATATGCACAATTTTGATATGCCTGCCAGTCATGGCAAATCCCCTTATAGTCACCACAGATTCTCACTGACCCATCAGCCTTGACTGGTGTGACTATGGGTGTTTCCCATCTGGAGTGGTCAGTAGGCTCTAAAACCCCTTGAGCAATGAGCTTATCTAATTGTGCATCAATTTTTCCTTTAAAGCAAATGGAACCTCCTGGGCTTTAAACAATTGGGGGCACCTTGGGGTCTAGGCTGAAAGCAATAGGGGTCCCCATATACTTGCCCAGTCCTTCGCTGAAGACCTCTGGAAACTCAGACTTCAAGGACTCCTCCCATTCAGAGCTGCTCACGTGATTGATGCCAGTCACCTCGATGCCTAGTGGCTTGAACCACTCAAGTCCCAGCAAACTTGGGCGATCCTTGTCCACGATGGTCAGGGGCAAGCGTTTGGTGTGGCCTTTAAACTGCGCGTTGAAATCTCTTGCCAACTACTGGAATCTTGTTCTCTTGGTAGTCTTTGAGAGTCAGTGCTTGCTTCTGGAAATGCTTCTTCTGAATTTTGGGAAAGAGTCTGTGGATAGTGTCCCATGACACCATAGATAAATAAGAGCCTGAGTCCACTTCCATTTGGCAAGGCCTTCCTTCAATAAACACCTTCACGTGTACTTTTCTGCTTTTGGGTGAAGAATGGCCAATAGTGATTGTTTGGTGAGTTTCATTCTTGCCATTTGCTTCTAAATTTTGCCCCATCTTTTCAAAGGAATTTGTTGGGCTTAAAGTCTTTATCAGGAAATTTTTCCTACTAGGTGGAGTTCTAGATGATTTGCAGACTCTGGCTATGTGACCCTGTTTTCACAACGTAGGCAAATGGAGTCAAAGAACTTGCATTCAGTGCAGGGGTGGCCCCCACAGCCTCTGCAATAGAATCCTTGCCTGTTTTTCCAGAGTCTTTTTCTTCTTCTCCATTCTGAGTCAAAAATCCCTCCTCTGCCTCACTGCTATCTGAATCAGAGTCTATTTGTTCGCAATGAGCAGTTGTGGATTTTCCCCATCAGAATGGCTTGAGGCCTGGCTTGAGGCCTTGTTAATCTTCTTCATGGCCGCTGCTGAGGACTTGGTGGCTTCCGCTGAAACAGCTTCTTCAATGGCCTCTTTAAACGTGATCTTAGGTTTCATTAATAGTTTGCTTTGTAAAACCTTATCTTTAAGGCCTAAAACAAACCGATCACGCATGGCCTCTTCTAAGTTGGTAAAGTCACAAGCACCCCAATGTCCCTAAACTTGCCAAGTCATTAACATTCTCGCTATCCCCTTGATCCCGACGGTAAAATTCGTGTCTCTTAATGAGGCACGATACTTGTAATGAATGGGCTCTCAAAGTTTCTAAATCGGGCCATTCCATTACCTTCAGCTCTGCTGCTCCAACGCCTTCGCCATTTTGAAGACTGCCGGACGCGAGTGCGTGAGAAAGACCGCCTCTTCCGTCTCTCGGGATGCCGGCGAGATCGTTCCCTTCCAGGTACATGTGGAAATGATCCGCATGCGATTCCCAGTCTTCCGCCGCCGGATCGAACGGTGCTGTGGGGGTGTTCAGCACAGCCATCTCGCTCAGTTGCTTGTTCGTCGCGTCGTCTTCTCTTCAGGGAAATCCCACCTTCGTCACCAGTGTTAAGTTTGCATGAAGAGTCAGACGCGAGGAGTTCCAGCAAAGAGTTTATTTAGTGACTACAGCTTGAATAGACCCGTCCTGGCTTGGCTACGGCTGCCTCTTATAGCCTGCAGCCGTAGCTGCCAGCCAATGGGAGTGCAGGGTTTCTTCCCGCACTATTTAACCCAATACCATTCAACATTTTACAAGAACAGTTCAAATAAACCAATAACATTCAAACCTACATACATAACACAATATGTAAAAACCTTAACAGTGACTACAATTCTAATTTTAACCCATCGAACCCAGTTTGTAGCACCCATAACCCTTTCAAATACAAATTATACCCACTCAATATAAAGAAAAAAATTATGTAGTAATCTTACCCCAATTTAGGTACATGGCTTACTAAGTATTTCTTATTCTTTCAGCACTTGAGAGCTAATGTTACATTAAGGCACTGCTATTGGCTATTTTATGTTATTTGTGTTATGGTAATTTTATATTTAATGCATTTTTAATATTATAATTTGTTCCTGTATACTTTATGGGGATGTTGCGCATAGAGTGTTGGTATATAAATATTTTAAATACAATTTAAAATGAAATATATATATAACTGAAATTAGAAGAGGTAATTTACTAGGTCTGTGCAGGCAACAAGATTCTGATCCTGGTGACTGACACAGATTGGAACTTGGGACATGTATATTTGCCTTCATTCACCTATATCTCACCTTGGCCAGATTCCTATACATTTCTTCTTAATTTCATTTTGCCTATTTTCCACACCAAGCTCCGTGCGTGTATCTGTATGTATAATACATCCAAATGTATGTATTTATCTGAATGTGTATGTATATATTTGAAAAAGTATGGATTGTAACTTCAGGGGGCACACTGGAGGAAATACATTATCTAGATCCTTTTGGGGTTTCAGACTAAGATGGTTTTGGTCATGGTTGCTGATGACTTCTGGCAGAAGTGGGAGAGTGGTGTCACAACTATCCTGGTCCTCCTTGATCTCTCAGAAGAACAGGAAGCAATGGATGGACACTAAGCAAGGAGAGCATCAACCTGGAACTATGAGAAATTTTCTGACAGCTAGAACAATTAATCAGTGGAATGGCTTGCCTCCAGAAGTTATGAGTGCTCCATCATTGGAGGTTTTAAGAATAGATTGGACAGCCGTTTGTCTGAAATGGTATAGGGTTCCTACTTGAACAAGGGGTTGGACTAGAAGTCCCTTCCTATTTTGTTATTCTGTTATTCTCAGTAGCTTTCAATACTATTGTTCGTGATATCCTTCTGGGCTGACTATGGAGATTAAGTGTGGGATGCATCATGCTGCAGACTAAAGCTGTGACACCTGTGGGGTGCCACTTCACCTGCTTGACATCTTCCTCCCTGTTATGTATGCAGGTTTAAAGTCATTGGTTTAGTTTGAACTGTTCTTGTAAAATGTAAGAAATGATTGGTTTAAAAAGTGCAGGAAAACCCTGCACTCTGATTGGCTGGCAACTGCGGCTGCTGGCTATAAGTAGCAGCCGCAGCCCAGCCGAAGTGCGTCCGTTCTGAGCTGTAGTCACTAATAAACAAAGAGCTTGAAGCACTCCGCGTCTGTCTCTTCACTCCCTACCTTCTCTACTCTCTGAGGTTTGAATTGTCCTTGCCAAACAGACCTCTTTCCCCAGTGCTAGGTTAGCTGTTTGTGCCTTTATGACAGTTCTGTCAAAGGAGTTGGTTATTTTAGTCCTTGGGATATTGCCTTTTTGTTGTTTTCATTTTATTTCGTATTGGATTTCTTTTTCATTGCTCACTGTCACTTATAAATAAATATAACCCACAAATGCTATCACCACATTATCAAAGGCATTACGATCTTGCTGCCATTGAATGTAGCTGCAAAAAAGTTATGTGTCTTTTTACTAGACTGACATTGCTGCAATTGCGCTCGGATATTGGGGGGATATATATAACGGGATGATATGACTTTGCAGCAGCTGGAGGAAAAAAATAAGTTTTTGTGGAGCCATCTGTCAACACAAGTGAGACATGGGAATCTGTCAAACTCAACAGCTATTCAAATGTTGCTTGCACCATTGAATTGTACCTTTCTTTAATTTCCACACTTGTAAAAGTTAACCTGCCTTGGTTTGCATCATGCACGAGATTTATTACACACACACACACACACACACATTTTGATTAGCACATACTCTCTCATCATTTACTGTTATGATCAGTGGACTATTTAATAGATTTCTAAGGTACAAGGGCCCTGCGTGGTTATCTAACAGATTCTACTGCATGTTCTGACCCAGCCTCAGCAGAAACAAGAAACAGACTCCTTGTCACAAAACCCCTCTTTATTTAAAACCCCCTCTTGTGAATTAATTGCATTCACCCACCGAAAAGTCCAGGCAATAGTCTTTCAAAGAGTTAATGGAAGTAACAGACCTTATCAGTCCCTTGCGATAATTGCAAGGCTGTGAGCTCCCAGCCGAAAGGCTGCAAATTAAGTTCTGGCAAGCAGTCTCTGTGGCATGAAATACAATGAGCAAAAACTGTTGTCTCCTACAACAACCACTCCCTTTCCTTCTATTTATTCCCCAGCCAGGGAGGGGCCATTCAGCATCCACGTGTGCTTTGCTTCCTGAGTCAACTTCTTGACCTCTGTTGTTCCCCTCTCCTAACAGCTCTGCGCATACGTGTATCTGGAACAGGCCCCAGCTATTCTTCCTCCTCACTCATATCAGCCTCCAAAGGCAGCTGCCTCTCTGGTGGCTGGGAAATGTCGGATGGCCCTGGCTCTATCTCTGCGTCCAACACAGAGCATCCATCAGAGCCTTCCCCAGACTCCAGAACTGGCCCAAGTTCCTCCCTAACCTCTTTATCGTCTGATTCTGCTGCCAGCGGAGCAGGCCACAACAATGCATTCCCAATATTTTGATATGACATCCAGCTGCATAGTTTATTGCTGTTCCAGACAAGAGTCCCTTCTAATAGTCAGTAGTTGTTAATCCCGTAACATTTTCACAGCAAGAAGCATGTATTTGCATTGCTTTGCTAGATCTGTTTTGCTTCAGTGTTTTCCCTGGTCTGGTTTATCTGGATGATAAGGGACTTGGGTCCATTGAGAGAGTTTGCACAATATTGTGACTAATTCTACAATATTGTTTCTAACCCATGACAAGAAATTGCTCCATTTGATGTAAATTTCAGCAGCAATTCTATTGAAAATTATTTCATTATAATAGTTTTCTGCAGAAAGTTCTGGCTTAATAAATAATATCCAAGACCTGAAAACCAACACATCAATATTCTGTTTTTGAAAATGAAGCCTTTGATTATTTTTTCTCCCAAGAGATATTGGGCCACATTCACTGGTGGGTTTTTTTTTCTTTTTGAAAGAAATTTATCTGAAATTATTTCAAAGGAGCTGTCATTGGTATGGATAGCAGATTCTGATGAAGTGAATGGTAATAAAGTGACATATTTTCTCTTTGTTATTGTTAGCAATGAATTTCTCTTGACTACTGATAAATGCTTGTCAGTAAGGGCCTCTATCAGTATTATTTTAAGTCAGAAATTTTTGTTTGTAGTTGGCCAATGATTCTACTTCTTCCTTTGCTATTACTAAATCAAAATTGCATATTTTTTCAGATGATTTATCAATAGTCCAATGTCTATAAAAATCTGGATGCAATCAGCTGGGCTTGTTTTATTTAAATTAATACAGCATCACAGAATAAAATTACAAAGTATCTCTGGTAAGACAGGTGTTGTGTTCAACTTCGTACAATACAGTTTTATACATAATAAGAGAAAATGAGATTGGAACTGCTGCTTATGACTATATTAACTTCCCTGAGAATACTGAATGTATTAAGAGCTGAAATGCAGAGTTAACTCTATTCATACTCTAAAAAAAATCTGCCCTCATAGTATTTGCTAGTTAATATCCACCTAATGTAAAAAAATTCTAAATTTCTAAGGACAGTAAGAGGACAAATTATGCTGATGTTCCAATTATTTGTGCTTTTCTTTATAATATTTTGTGTGATTGTGTTTTTTTTAAAAATAACAGAAATAGTTTCAATTTGATAAGGTTTTTAAAATGAAGTACTAAGAGCTAAATTGCAGAGTTAACTCTATTCATACCCTAAAAAAATATCTGTTCTTCAAAATTCTTCTTCTTAGTTTAATTTCTCTGGAAATAAATGGTGTGAACTGTTTTTGTGGTGCTCTATTTTTTAAAAAAAGTATTTTGATCAATGAATATTTTATTTGTATTTATATTGATTTATTTATTTGCAGTCCAATGTATTATTTTTTTGCAAACAACTCAAGGTGTTGAATATAGGGGGATAAAAGGAACCATTTTTTAAAAAAATTACATTTATATGCCGCCCTTCTCTGAAGACTCAGGGCTTACAATTTTGGGATACAATCCATGTGCTCAGCAATAGCCTTCATTCCATTGTATATGCCTGCTTATTACTAAGCGGCATTTTTACAAAGTCAGCTTATTGCCCCCAACAATCTTGGGTCCTCAATTTACCTACCCCGAGAGGATAGAAGGCTGAGTCAACCTTGAGCCTGGTGGGATTCGAGCCTACAGTAATTGTAGGCAGCTGGAACTTAAATGCAGGCATTTAACAGCCTGAGCCACCAAGGCCCTTAGAATTTCATAATTCTACCACACAGGCACTGAATAGGGCAATGAAATTATGTACATTGATCTTCACTAACTTCCTGTTCACTGATTTCATTCAGCCCTTCAGATGGTAGGCAAAGGGTTGCTCTACTTGGTAGACTAAACCAGGAAATCAAATCTACAGGAAGACTAAAACTAATTGGAATTGGCTATAATAACAGAAACTTGCAAGTCAGATTGTGCTGCACCTCTCCCTCCTCCTTGTAGTTCAATGAATTAGGGAGGTGTCGGCTTGGGACACTTCCAAAGGTTATCCCATTATGGACTTAACAGTGCTTCAATTCCTTTTGCACATCTCTTTAATGTCCTTTTCCTAATTCTTTACACAATTAATTTCCTAATTATTCACACAATATCTACATGCAATGAAATATTAGGGACTTATCTAATCTTAATTTCTAAGTAAGAATGTTTGCCTACTGCTTGCTTTAGATCAGGGGTGGACAACTATGGCCTCTTTACGACCTGAGGACTTCAACTCCCAGAATTCCTGAGTCAGCCATGCTCATTCAAGAATTCTGAGAGTTGAGGTCCACAGGCTGTAAAGGGGTCATAATTACTCGACCCTGTTTTAGACTGTGTCCTGTATGTATGGGGCTGGTGAATTGGAGCAGCTGATTTTATGCAATTGTGTAGAGGCTTAAGTGACTCTCTGGAGGAAATATGGGAAGAATTGTCTGCATGCTGTAGACACCTGGACTGCACCATTTTAAACTCCCTTAAAACCATCTGTTGTGCATTCAATCAGAATTGACTTATGGATAAATTAGGGTGTTTTTTTTTTACACCTGCGACGTTGAAGTGCTTCAAAAATCAATCCTGCGGTTGTTTGTTATTCCAGAATCCTTGCAATCTGGCAGACTGCCCTCCGTGGGCCACAAAAGAGATTTGGAAAGCATTATAATAATATTCTCTGGATTTAAAATGAGTTATAAAGGAAGTCAATGACTAATTGTTACGAGAGAGCCATGTGGGAATGGTGTCCTGGTGTTTTCTTCCCAGGGTCCATACAAGAGCATGCACCTGCAGGATGAAAGCAACCAGGACAATAGAGAATGGTGTCTTGATGTTATTCCACTTGTGATAATCCCCTCACCACCCCCCACTCCCCATCTGATGGAGAGGGGAGGAAAGGTTCTTTTTTGTCCTCCAGATATGCCAGAACTCTTTCTTACATTTTTTAATATTTTATATAGAGGTCCTCCTTGACCTAAAACCATTCCTTTAGTGACCATGTGAAGTTACAATGGCACTGATAAGGGTGACTTATGACTGTTTTTCACACTTCTGCATCCTCACAGTCCGGGATCAAAATGTAAGTGCTTGGCAACTGGCATGTATTTCTGACAGTTGCAGGGTTCCGATCACTTTTTGTGAACTTCTGATAGGCAAAGTCAAAGGGAAGCAAGATTAACTTAACCACCGTGCTACTAACTTGACAACTGTAGTGATTCACTTAGTGACTATGGCAAAAAAGATTGTAAACTGGGGTAAAACTCACTTAACCATTGTCTTGCTGAGCAATGGAAATTTTGGGCTGAATTGTGGCCGTAAGTTGAGGGCAACCTGTATTTGTTTTAAAGTTGTAATCGGTTCAGTGTTCTGCATACAGTTCCACAGATTTACACTTTTTGTTTTAACAAAGGAACAGAACTTCCCCATCACTATAACCCTTTTATTTATGGATCTGTAAGGAAGATATAACTGAAAATGTCCCCTTTGGCTTAGTCAGAGCTACATCGACTTCTCCTTTCCAGTGTTCCAGCCAATGAATGTGTAGAAGGACGACAATGATTCACAATATGCTTTATATTGTGCTGTTTATATTTAGGATTTCCTCCCCCCTTCTTTTTTGTTCTTTTCCACTGATTTACTAGGCTTACCCTGTGTGCCCTTAGATGTCTTCCCACAAAACAGAGGCTGAAAGGCAACACTTTATAGGATCAAGAAACAATTGCCATTCAGAAACCGATGGACTGGTGGAAACCATAAAGAAAAAAGGAATAAAACAAAGCATCACAGCAGGTGCTATTTTTGGCTTGGAACAACAACTGCTTGACTCAATCCTCTCTTCTCAGACATTGTGTGCTGAGCAAGTTCCAAATTTGTTTACCTCCTTCAACAACTTTGTCAGCAGAAAAAGGGGAGGAAATTGCATCTAACCTACACATGAATGTGAGATCAATTGCATTTTTTAGGAGAAAACAAATCCCAGTGCTGGGGGTAGGGTTGTTTGTTTATTCTGTAAAATAAAACTAAGAGGAAAGCTCCTCTTAAGTCAGGCTGAAAATATGGGGAGCTGCAGTCTTCCCATTTTTAGAAGGTAGCTGATTGGGGACAGCTATGATAGAAATTCACAAAATTATGGATGATAAGGAAAACCGTAGATGAAAACATTTTCACTTTTTGTGATATTTCTATAGCCCATCTTCAAATCAGAATTATTATGTGGTCAAAAGACTGCTCAGTTTAAACATTTATTTTTTAACATTTATTTTGGACAT
>SOZL01001608.1:0-24844 GCA_009733165.1 Naja naja | reverse complement strand
GGGCAATTCTTATTTCTTGTTTTCCTCCCCAAAAGCTAGGTGCATCTTATAGTCTGGAGTGTCTTATAGTGCAAAAAATACAGTACTAGTCAATGTTTCCAAACCTAGAACATAAATGTATATTTACTCAGAGGCTACTCACTTTGTACATGATGTGGCTAATTCACAAGTCAATCTAAATAAATTTCCCTGCCTGCTCGAGACTATTATTAGCATTATAAACCAAGATTTATTACTTAAAAAATTACTAATGAAAGTAGAAAGCATACAGAAAGCAGAAAGGAATGGAGGCCTGGAAGATCATTCATTCATTCATTCATTTATATTTTCAATTTTTTCACTACTTCTTCCTCAGAGAAGGGCTGTGAAGTTTATCTCCATGTCAATTATTTAGAATCTCCCCCTGCTGACCCAAAACTTTCACAAAATAACAACAACAACAACAACAACAGATAGGCACCTGCCATATAACACCCCTGATAAGAAAGACAAAAATAAACCTCTAAATACTGAATGTGGCAGTGCCTGGAGACAGTAGAAGAGAAGAGAAAGAACTGGAGAAAATAACAAAATAGAAATAGAAATAGAATGACTGTAGCATAGGAAATGAGAGTATTTGAGTGCAATCCCAAAACAACTGGTGCACCACTTGAATACTGGCAAAAAATATCTGAAGTATTAGAGCAGTTTTGGGCTCAGCCCTAAAGGCTGAATTCCCTTCTCCTGGATCTGCAAGATTTAACTAACCACTACTTTTGGGTAATGCATCAATTTAATTTAGAAAATATTTATATTCTGCCTTCTTTTTTCCACTAGTTCAGCAGTGTCCTCAGGAAGAGTTAAAACAAGTACAAGACAGTGTGTTTTTAAACACAATGCCATGACAGTCATCTTATCCATGTTGACCTTGCCACAGAAGCTACAATTCTGACTCCACCCATTTTCTATTTGAACTTGCTTACTTTCCCTAAATTCTAACAGGCTCAATTGAAGCATCTGAGTTCAAAACAATGGTCCCCTTTTGTTCAATAATGAGAACAATACAGCAAGAATGATATAAGCATTAGGATGTGTTTATTTTATGGCTGATAAGAGTCACAAGAAGAAGGAGAGATCCAAGTCATCTCTTCTGAAAGAGGATTTTGAAAGGAGATAGATGAGAGCTGGACTTCCGTCCTATAGGGTGGAGGGTGGTAATGAATGGCATAAAAGAGGCATCCACAAAGTGTCCTGGTTTATCATCATCCGATCCAATGGCATCTCCACAAGCAGTGAGTACAGATGTCTCTACAGTTCATGCTTGCAGATGTAGGCATTGAGTTTCTGGCATGGGGAATCATTCCACTCTTTAAAACCTAAAACACAAAAGACAAGACATCTGATATTTCTTGCCCTAGCCATTCATTTTTGAAGATATACAGATGAGATGTCCTTGAGATGGACAGTCATTTGGAACATTTAGAATTACTGTACTTCCTTGAATATTCACTGGGTTGCCTAAAACATCTTCTGTGAAATACATATCCAATCCATTGGTCTAGGTCAACTCGCTGCAGCCAACTCTCTGCAGGACAAGAGTTGTCTCGAAGAAATGGTGGGATTGAATCATTAAAGAAAGCATGCAAAAAATGAAATGCGAATGACAAAAATTAAAATAATGTTTTAATTATTTTAAATAATTAAATTGAGTTGTTCAGTTTAATTTGTCCCATGGCAAGTTCACTGTGCTGAGTTGGCCATTGCAATTTTGCTCTGGAAAGTTGGCAATGGCAAGTTGGCTGTGGCAAGTTGTCCCATTCCAGCAACTCATGGTAATTATTTTTGCCAAAAACCTGAAAATTCCCACTGACATGTATCACCAAATACAGTTACACAAATTTTTGAGGGAAGAAAGAAAAAGACCTTTTCAGGTTTTAACTTGGTAGCCACAATACTCAGCAAAAAAAAACCAAATAAAGAAATTTTTACAATGAAGCTATCTTACAAATCTGAGCAATGTAAAATGTCTCCAAGCTAACCAAGTGGTTTATTAAATTGATAAGGTGAAAAACTAAGCTTTTGAACTTGGATGAGAACCATGATGGGCTTAGCCATCAGGAAATTCAGTAAGAAGCCTGGATGGTCAAGTTTCTGTTTATTTCTCAACCGTGAGAATCACTGACCTACCTGTAGAAAGTCTCAGCTCCACGCAGTGCTCAGCATTACCATAGTTGTCTGGCTGACTTTTCATCCAGGCCTTGTAGTTATAAGTTGATTCATCAGCCCACCTCCATTTTCCAGTCTGTTGAAGCAAAAACAGAGCAGATGATATGGATAAGGAAGTTAAACAGACTCATGGATTCCACTGATTATGATCAGGAAAGCTACAAAGATTGGCTATAAATAATGGTTAATTATAAGCAATGGCTAGGTATTGACTATGGTGAATAGAGTAGACAATGAATGGTCTCCACAACTGCTGTAGTAGTTAACTTTGTAATATTGAAAGCATCTTGCAAAGGGTGATTTGCTTTAAAGAAATAAACATCCCTTCAAAAGAAAGAAAATAACTCTTCAGGTTCTGCTCAATTTTCCTCTTATTCCTAGATTTTCTCAATGCCACTTAGTCACCATCACTGCAAACACGAAAGCTTCATACTACCACAGTTATTGTCTACACAGACTTCAGAGAGTAATTAGGACTTCAAAAAAACCAGTTACTATCAACCTGCCTTCTATTGAGGATCTGTATACCTCATGATCAAAAAGAGGGCTGTGAAAATATTTACAGACCCTCTCACATCCTGGACACAAACTGTTTCAACTCCTACCCTCAAAACAACACTATAGAGCACTGCACACCAGAACAACTATACACAAGGACAGTTTTTTCCAGAACACTATCACCCTGCTAAACAAATAATTCCCTCAAGACTGTCAAACTATTTACAAAGTTGCACTACTATTACTATTAATCTTCTCATCACTCCTTATCACCCATCCCTTCCCACTTGTGACTGTATGACTGTAACTTTGTTGCTTGTATCCTAATGATTTATATTGACTGCTTCCTAGTATGATTTGATTGCTTATTGTACCCTATGATATTATTAAGTGTTGTACCATATGATTCTTGACTCTTGACGAATGTACCTTTTCTTTTATGTACACCGAGAGCATTTACACCAAGACAAATTCCTTGTGTGTCCAATCACACTTGGCCAATAAAGGATTCTATTCTATTCTATACTGAGATGTCTATGCCTCTATATTTTTTTTCCTCTTGCACACCACTTATAGAAACTACAACTTAATTTGAGAAATTATTGGGTTGTAATCAGGGAAGTGATTGAGAAAAATAGGAATGGCACAGTCACAGATTGTTCAAAATGGAAGAAGAGAAGCTCACCTGGCGGACATCCTGAAGACCAATCCAGACATTGCTTAATTCCTGTTGATAAGTGGAGATATGCTCAGCCACCAGAAGAGTCTCAGCTTTGGTGAGGATAGAGGCGAGATGAGCTCCACGGCCATAGCTCTGGCACTCAATCTTGGAGTTTAGAGGAAGAGAAAAGCAGATAGTCCTCTTGATAATCTTTCATATGCAACACTGGGATATAGCAGAGAAGCCTATAAATTTATATCCCAAAAATGCTTTTTCCAAGATGCCAGTTGCCTTTTGGAAAAAGCAACTTTGGGACAACCATGACCCATGGATGACTGAGAATCTCCATAGGCATCTATCAATTAATATTTGTGCAATATTAATATACACAGTACAGTAAAATGCCTACACTGAAGAACGTGTGGATTGTACAACACTGTCATTGTATCATCAATTTGTCAGATCAATTCTGATCCTTTAAACTTGAAGTCCAACTTTCTACCCAGTGCAAAAATCAAAATGAACACAGCCCTGAAAGAGGGCTGTCAATCAGAAGTACTCAATTAAACAGAATCCATCATCTTTTTAGGTCTCTAGGTCTCATATCTTTTTAGGTTTCTGAGCACTCATATCTAACTACTTTGGAATCTGCCTTCAAATCCAGTTACACTCTGAAATGAGAGTGAATTTGTCTTGGTGTCATCTGTGTGATTCAGTTACTTGAAGAATTCTGCCCTCTACTCTTTTTGTCTAAAGGTTAAATATGATATCAATCTTTCTCCATAAGATTAGATTTTTAGTCCATTGAGTATCCTCATTACATTTTCTGAATCCTTTCCAGACTATCTTAATTCTTCTTAAAATATAGTTGCCAGAACAGGAGACTAATACTCAATAATAATTTCATCAAAGCCAAATAAAAAGAAACAAAAACCTGTCATTAGTTGGAAACAAGGCTTCTGTTGATACAACATAAAATGACATTGCCTGTTTCTTTTTCCCAACCACATTATCGATTATATCCTGTCTGCAATCAGCTATTCCAACACTATTTAACCAATACAGTTATCTCTAACCTATATTGTACATTTTGTTTCCTGAGGGGAAAAACTTTGCAACCTTGCTATTAAATTATATTACTTTCATCGCATTTCATTGAGTTGAATTTTGAATTTCATTGATGCCTTCTAGGGTATTGTTATCTATGGATTGCTTTCCCATCCATCTTTTAGAAGGTCTCCACCTTTGTTGAGCTTTCCCACCATCTCTTTATTGAAATCATAAATAACAATAAACTATTCAGTACTTCTTAACTATTAACTATGCGTATTTACAGGCTACTTCTTGTGCATATGATGTGGCTAATTCACAAGTCAATCCAAACAATTTCCTTGTGAGTTTTTTTTAATGCCATTGTTAGTTTTAAGTAAGACCGAGTCCTGATGCTTAAAAATCTACCTTTGAAGGTAGAATGCATATATAGTAATGGAATCCTGCAGGATTTATTTATGAGATTATAACTGATTTTATCACCAGCTCTGCCATCCAGAACTTCCTGCTTTCAAAATAGGTACATTCAAGGCAGATTTTTTTAAAAATTAAGATGCAGCCGAATTGCCCAATCAAAGAACTTAAATGTTAATCATGCATATAAAAAAGAGACCAAGGTTTGATGTCATTCTTGCAGCCACAATTCTATTTTATTTTTAACTTTGTCATGGACACTTTTGTTGCCGGATGAAAGGAAGAGAGGTCAAACATTCTTGTCTGAACATGGGGTGTTGGAGGAAAGTAGCCAAGTTATGTTCGACTGATTCCGCCTCTTTTCATCCCCTTTCCATACCGTCATGTCCTTAATACAATGGTGGTTTTCTACCGGTTCGGCCCAGTTCTGCCGAGCTGGTAGTGATGATGAGCAGCGGAGACTGAACCAGTTCTCTCTGCTGCTCTGCTGTTGGGCCCACCTGCCCGCCTGGGCTCCTATAATCATTTATCCTCTGCTTTTGAAGTGCAGCTGCTTTGAACGGCACAGGAGAGTGCTGCGCGGCAGCTGCTGAAGCAACCGGGAGAGTGCAGGCTTGCAGGAGCTGAGTTGGAATGCCTCTATGCCTGTGCAAACTGCATGTTTGGCATGTGCATGCACACAAAGTGTGCACCCATGCAAAGCATGCCCACCAAGCCACACCCACCGAACTGGTGGTAAAACTTTTTGAATCCCACCACTGTCTTAATACCTCCAACTATCCAGAAAATCTGGAGGAGGAAACTCTAAAATTCTTCCATTGACCCCATTAAAGACCTGTGGAAGCCACAATGAAGTCTTAGACTAGTGGCTCATGGCTCACAGATCACCAATAATATACATGATGAACGTTTGAGTTCTTTGCTCTGCACTAGTGAGTAAATAGGATGAAAACACAGCTAAATCTAAATGCATATATTATATATGATATTGATATACCCTGATGAGAGATCTTTCTTACCTCAGCTTCTTGCCAGGTCAATTTATGATCAAAGTACGCATAACAGTTACCCTGATTTTGCAGCCATTCCCTGGCACAGGTGTCAGCTTCAGCTGTACAGAGACACAAGGATAGGCAAAATAGGCAGTTAGGCATTTGATGAGTATTTTTGTTGTCCACTCTTAAAGAAAGAAAATTCTATTTGACCATACAGATAGTGTGGAAAAGGACTATGGATCACAGTTTATTTGCTCTGAATACAAAATTTAATTGCCTTCAGAGACTCACCTTTCAAGAAAGGATTGGCAATCAGAAGTCCAAGGAAACAAAGGCTGAAGTAGGTAAAAAGACCCATATTTTGGTTAACCTGCAAGGAGGAAACATCTGTAAGTTCAAGAATATCATGTTGCAAAAAAGAAAAATACAAGTGAGGTGAACTCTGTGCTCCAGTTGGTTGGAACAGACAAGGAAAAACTTCACAGAAATTTGTTTTCTATAGTTACCAATTTGTAAACCAGGGCTTGCTGCAAATGTAAGTGGACATATTATATCGTGGGAAAGCAATCATAAAATTCCCACCCAAACAATGTGACTTTCCTGCTCATTGGTCATAATAAAGAATTTTAAAGGATTTGATTACAATGTGATCCATGTGTTTCACACATTACAATGTTAGATGTGTACTGAAATTAGGTGAGTAGGGAAGCCCTAGTTTCATATTTGTTATCCAAATCATCAATTATAGTGGTCAGATTTGCAGCAAATTTATGAATTTCTGCCTCTATTGGAATTCTTATTAATTCTAATCCATCTTAAATGCTAAGCAGGACTAGAATGAGTTAGGATTTATACAAGAGACCATTAGGGAAAACCCAATGCCATAAGTTAGTTTGAAAATCAGGATAAAAGAAAAATCCTCCACCCCCAAAACAATAATAATGTCTTCCAAGCTATTATGAAAATAACACACACTTATTTAATCATGTATTCACTTAGTGGAAATTTCCCTTTCTCACTCAGATTTCATGTTCTGCTCTTCCTAATGTTCCCTCAGAGGTCTTCACCAACCTCAAAGGCCTGCATCAACCCTCTTAACAAAAGCCATATAGATAAACTCTTCAGCCATTCACCTTGTGATGATCTTCTCCTGGATGGATTGAAGTGGTGGACAGCTAAGTTGGATCCCTCTCGGATGCTCTCTTGCTTTCTGAGAGGCTGTTATATAAAGCCCAAATAGACATGGTGCAACCCCAACGTGACCTCTGTCTTTCCAGGAAATACTGGTCTCCTTTTCTCAGTTTTGCATATTCAAGGTTAAGATGGAAAGGTTAGAAAGCAACCCATTGTACTGCTCAAGGCAAAAAGGGCAGTTTGGCTGCAATGGGGAAAGAATTATTGCAGAAATCATAACCTTTAAAAATGTCCCAGTTAGATGGAATTAACAGTAATCAGTAAGAAAACTTTCACAAATGTGTTTCCCTATAATTCCAGATAGCAGTTTGATTGCTAATTCATTTTTTTAAATGCACTTTTTAAAAAGTGTATTTTAATGGAGAGAGTTAGCACATTGAGCAGTACAGTTTTCTTGCTACGTTGTTTCTTTAAGTAATTTTATTTTAACTTTATGGTAATGGCTTTCTTTAATTGTGTGTGATTTTTCTGGTTTAATTTGTACTAACAGATCCTTGTTAGGTGATATTTCTGATGTGATTTATATGGTTTGATTATTCACTCATGGGTAGGGGGATTTACTGTGCTTTGTCTCAAAGCATAGTAGCCACAAGGCAAGTAATTTCAGTTTAGAAATGAATAAATAATCCATATTTTCCCTTAACCTAATTCATTTTTAGTTTATTTTCTGTGGTTTCCAATTTTAGTTAGAGTTTGTGTATTTAATGTTCACTATTCTCAGAAACCTGTTTCTAAATTTCTAATAAGATTTAGAAATCAATTAATAATAATCAATGAAAATATTTTAGTAAATGGCATTTCTAAGTATGCCATTTATCTGAAAAGTAGATAACCTAGGGTAACCTAGGTTATCTACTTTTTTTAACCTAGGTTAAAGCCCTATTTGTCCTAAACGAAAATCTAAACTTATTTAAAATATTGCAAAATAAAATAATCCAAATAATGTTGATAAATGCATTTGCAGTTATATTAACTTTTATAGTATAAGTACGCCTTGACTTATGACAAATCACTTAGCAACTATTCAATTATTTACTCAGCAACTATTACTGTTGGAAGTTAAATCTGGTCTGGTGCCAACCTGGGAGAAAGATGCAGGAGAAATGAATTTGGAGGCAAGCTACAATTGGAAAGGAGGTCTCCATTTATTTAGGAATCAGAAGCAAAGTGACACAGCAATTGGTTCTGGGACAGCTGACAAAACAGTCTGGTGAGCTGATGGGTTTTTATGTGGTTCTAGGTCGTTGTGATTTAGCTCTCAGGTTCGTTGTGAAATGTACTTTAATCTGTGTTTGAGTGTGCCCTTTTAATATTCTAATTGTTGTTGCCTGACTCCTATTGTGTCTGAGAGGTCATGTCATGTCCTTTGAGCTGGGTGGGGAATGTAGATCTCTACTTTTTAATTTTATCTCTCTTTTTTTTTATTTTGATCAGTTCCAGCCTTCTGTGGAGGCTGTAGCTGAAGGTGTTTTGTTTATGAATGGACCAGTTTGTGAAACTAAATATCCATTCACAGGGGCTAGCTGCTTGAGTGGTTTTACTTCAGGGAAGCCTTTTCTCTTCCAGGGGGTTGGGCATTCAGGGGTGGGATTCTACTGGTTTGGACTGGTTCAGGCAAACCTATAGTTCCAGTGAGTATTTGGCCCCGCCCACTCGCTCCTGATCTTTCCTGTGCTTATTACCTGGTTTTTTTAGTGCAGCTGATTTGCATGGCAGAGCAATTTGCCTCAGCTGTTTTAGTCACTGGAGCTGCAGTAGAAGATAAGTAATTCAGTTGAAAATGGGCTTTTTAAAATGTAGAGCACATGAGTGAAGCACGTGCTCACCAGACTGGTTGTTACACCGGTTGAATCTCACCACTGTGGGTGTTGCTTTCTTATATTAGAAAAGGGTGTGTGTGCATTCTGCCTACATTACGATGGACCTCCCCAGGATACAAAAGACACAATCTGGATACAAAGTTCTGATAGCTGGCAGATGCCCCCCCATGGTCACATGATCAAATTTGGTAGCTCAGAAAAAGGCCTTCATTTACGTCCATTTGCAATGCCCCACAATCTTGTGATCATTGTTTACAACAATTTTTTTGTGAGAAACTGCAATTTTCTTCTGTTTTCCAACAAAAAACACACATTGTGGGCAATGGGTTCACTTAACCACAGGGTTTGCATTGTGATTCACTTAATGATTGTGGTGATTCACTTAATGACCACTGCAAAAAGGTCATAAAGTCAGATCCAGTCACATGATGGCCTACATATATACATATACACATACACATACACACATACATACATACATATATATATGTATGTATTCATAGATTTTCACGGGTAAAGGTATGTAGGTCTTGGTGTATTTGGGTCTTATCCCATGTAAGATGGAGATTATCTTGGCGACGTTTCGACGAGATCCCACTCGCCATCTTCAGGCTGGTGTCTTCAGCTTTGTGCTTGTGCCAGCAAAGCGTGATCGGAGCTGCCTTCTCTCTATAAATCTCCCCTCCAATATTTATAGAGAGAAGGCAGCTCTGATCGTGCTTTGCTGGCACAAGCGAAGCCAGCCCATGGCTTGTCTCACTCTCTCAATCTTACGCGGGACAGAACCGACCCTATAATATATATATATATATATATATATATATATATATATATATATATATATATATGTAGGTCTTGGTGTATTCGGTCTTGTCCCGTGTAAGGTTGAGAATACCTTGGCAGCGTTTGACGAAATCTCATCCGTCATCTTCAGGCTGGTGTCTTCAGCTTCGTTCTCCTGGGAGAAGTGTGTGATCGTGGCTGTTTTCCCTTTTAAACTCTAGAGTTGGATGTGTTGTTACTTTTGATTGGTTTGTGGAGTTGATGTATGCAGATTGGATGGCTTTTTCCTGAGACCCTGTGTGGCTGAGGTGCTGGAGGTGTGTCTCTCAGCCTTTTGTGTTGTAACGACCTGGGTAATGGGCTGTGTGATGACCTTCTGAGTTCTATTGTTGTGATGTCCTGGGTGTGGTGCTGTAATCTCCTGGGTGCGTTGTCTGTGCTGCAACCTCCTGATGTTTTGTGTTGTGATCTCCTGAGTTCTGTGATGTAGTATCCTGGGTGGAAGGCTGTGATGTGGCATTCTGGGCCTTGGTTTGGCTCGAGTTTGAGGTCTGGCTATGTGTTTATAGCGTGTGTCAGTTTGCTTAGTTTGGGGGTTGGAGGGGGGTGTAGCAGCTGGTGTTGCAGCCATGGTCTGGTTTCTGGATGGTGGTTGCCTTTCATCTGTGGCGTGGGCTTGGGTTTGAGTCTGGTGAAGGAGATTGGTGGTGGTATCATGTGTTATTTTGGGTCCAGTGTTGGTTTTTGTGGCTGGGACTCGTTTGTTGATTAGGGCTAGTTTCCAGATGTCTGGTAGGCAAAGTCTTCGGCTTTGTGCTTGTGCCAGCAAAGGTATTCTCATCTCAATCTTATACGGGACAAGACCCGAATACACCAAGACCTACATACCTTTACCCGTGAAAATCTACGAAAACAAATATGTGTGTGTGTGTGTGTATCCTGCAGGTCATCAGCCCCCAGAGACCACATCTGGAAAAGATCAGGGCGATTTTTATTAAGCATCTCCTTCCTTGCATCTTCAAGGAGTGGAGGTGGAAAATTGGAAATGTTTTTTAAAAACCGAATTACTTAAAATGATGGTGGAAAAATCTCCAAAGGGTTTTTAGCAGCTTTACCTTTCGTGCTATACTTTTTTTTCTCCTTTTTTACTGAAAGAAATTTTAATGGCATGGATGGTAAATTTATGAATCAAGTATAGCCCTGGTGCGTGACTTGTACAAGCTTCATTAAGAGTACTTTTTAGTTTTTTCCCTCTGGTGACATAGATACCTAAAAGTCTAAAAGGAGCAGCAGTTTGGCAAGAGCAGAAGCCAAAAAACCAGGGCAGTCCCAAACCCCAAGAAACCTGGAAGCGTACATGAGAGTTTTTCCTCTTTGAAATGAGATCTGAAGCTGCCGTTGCAAAGAATGGGAAGCCACCGATTTGAATGTCACCCTCTGATGACATTTTGACAATGGTCTTTGCTGCTCCAGGGCAACCTATCAATGGATTTCAGAGCATTTTCCTTCCTGGATAAATGATTGAGATAGACAGGTTGTCCTTAAGTGGGAGAGGCATGTCAAATGTCAGCTGGCTGATACATTAGTGCACAAAAAGATTGCAACATAAAAGTTGCAAGGTGGAGCATTATTTCTTCTTCAAAAGGTGAGGTTTATATCTCCACCCCAGACCAGATCAGTGATGCTCTCTCCGTGATGTCCCGGTGCCTGGAGGTGGTACGGGTCTGGATGGGCCCGTACAGGCTCCAGCTCAACCCCACCAAGACTGAGTGGCTGTTCTTACCGGCATCTCGACCTTTATTGGATGTACCATCTTTGGTCATGGGGGGAGAGGTGTTGCCCCCCGTGGATAGGCGTGGGTGTCCTCCTGGACTCACAGCTCAGTTTGGAGGAGCATGTGGGAGCTGTGGCCAGGGGGGCTTTTGCCCAGGTTCGGCTGGTTAGCCAGCTTCGCCCTTATTTGGACGAGATGCCCTTGAGCGGTTACTCATGCGCTCGTCACCTCTAGAATCGACTACTGCAATGCTCTTTACATGGGGCTCCCCTTGCGGACGATCCAGAGGCTACAGCTGGTGCAGAATGCAGCCGCGTGGGCTGTGATGGGGGTATCCCGATACTCCCATGTTACACCCCTCCTGCGCGGTTTGCATTGGTTGCTGGTCGCCTCCCGGGTTGCCTTCAAGGTATTAGTAACAACCTATAAAGCCCTCAATGGCTTGGGTCCAGGGTACTTGCGGGAACGCCTCCTGCCAGCATCATTTTCCGATCGCCCTGTTTGCTCTCATAGGAGGGGCCTCCTTGGGGTGCAGTCAGTCAGGCATTGTCAGCTGGCAGTCCCCAGGGCTAGGGCCTTCTCTGTGGGAGCGCCTGCCCTTTGGAATCAGCTCCCCGTGGATCTCCGTTTGGCCCCCGACCTCCGCTCCTTCCGCCGGGACCTGAAGACTTGGTTGCTTCAACGGGCCGGCCTGGAATGACCCGGGGGGGGGGGGTTTTAATTTTATTTTTTAATCGTATTCGGCTTGTTTATTTGTTTAATTCTCTTTTATTGTAAATTTTCTTCGAAATTTTCTTTGTTTTAATGTTCGCCGCCCTGAGTCCTTAGGGAGTAGGGCAGCATACAAGTCGAATAAATAAAAAATAAATAAATAAAAATATTCAAACCTATAACTATCTATCTATCCATCCTTCCATCCCGCTATTTCTATCCATCCACTGATCAATCCGAGGGTGCTCTCTGAGCCTGGCTGTCTACATTACCCAAACTAGGTAACATCATCAGTTCTAGTCCATGACTACCATTGATGATGTTACCTAGCTTGGGTAATAAAACATCTGCAAGAAAACAGCCAAGCTCAGAGAGCACCAAGGACCCCTCATTTCAACCCTGAGCTGCAGATATTCTCCTGTATTGATTGATCAATCTATCATTTATTTATTTATTTATTTATTTATTTATTTATTTATCCTTAAGGTAAATAATATTTTGAAGCGTATATTCACCTTATAGCCAGGGGTGGGATTCTACCAGTTCGCACCTATTCGCTAGAACCGGTTGTTAACATTCTAAGCAGTTCGGAGAACCGGTTGTTAGAAGAAATTACTGGCCTAATCCTGTAAGGAAGGCAGGAAGGAAACATTCTGGCATTGCTTACAGAAACTGCCTCTCCGTTAACCCTTATTACATTCTTGGCAGGACTAGACTTCCTTTCTCAGGAACATCTCTGAAGTTTTTTGCTTTGCTTGTGTGGAGTGACCATTTAAAGTTACAATGGCACTGAAAAAAGTGACTTATGACCACTTTTCACACTTGCAACTGTTGCAGCATCCCCACAGTCATGAGAAGCCAGGCGAGGAGATGCGTGCCTCAATGTGAGTGATATTGAGTTGGCCACGTACAGCCAATAACATGACCAGCAAGCCACGTCCACCAACTAAGCCACACCCACATAACCAGTTGTTAAAAAATTTGAATCCCACCCCTGCTTATAGCTATCAGCCCCCAGTCAATTAATACATATCCCAAATCCAAACTTAACTGCAAACAGCCTAATCTGTCAATCCGTTAACTTGCTGAATTAGATTGTTAATCTGTGATTTGTTAAGAGAATAATTTAAAAACAAAATAAAAGAAAGACATCTGAACACGAAGATCTTCTAAATCTATATCAAGCACAATTTATTTTCAGAACTGTGAATGTCTTTTCATGTTAGTTTCATAGAAGGGAAAGGATCATGGAGGTCTTCTCATCAACCAACTGACCAGACCGGAGTCCTCTCACAGGAGACAAATGGTTCTTCAATCTTTTCTTGAAAACTCCAGGTTGCTTTATGAAAATAACTTCGATTGTAATGGAAGATCAACTACTGGGAATTTAAATTAGATTAATGAAAGAGGAAAGTGCTTGCGTCTTCGTTAGTAATGTTATTTTCTTTCAATGAAGATGCAGAATCAAAAGCATGTGTGTGTTTTTTCAGTTGATCTTGAAATGTTTTTTTCTGCCATGCTGATGCTGAGATAATCTTCTTTCTACCCCTTTCACCCAAACTTCTGCAAAATCTGAAAATATTGAATCAGGATTTCCCGAAAACTCTTGACTCACCTTGGTATGGTGCCATGTTTGTCTGTAATCTGTACAGGTAGTCCTTGATGTACAGAAATTCATCTAGTGACTGTTTAAAGTTACAACAGCACTGAAAAAAGTGACTGATGACCATTTTTCATACTTAAGATGGTTCCCCATGGTCATGTGATTTATATGCAGATGCTTGACAACTGAGTCACATTTATGAGTTGCAGTACTTCAGAGTCATGTGGTCCCATTTTGCAACCTTCTTAGAAGCAAAGTCAATGGGAAAACCAGATTCATTTAACAATCATTTACCGCCCGGCCGCCCTGTTCAGGGTCACCTGTTCCCTCCTTAACCAGGGGGGAGGACCCTCTGCAGGGATGGGCTGAGGAGTTTAGTCAACATCTGACGGACAAGGTCACTCAGATCCGGGCCAGCTTGGACTCCAACTGGTCAGAGTCTGATGGGAGTAGGACAACGGGTCTTATGGGGTCCATCTGGGAGGAGTTTGATCCTGTGACTCCAGATGAGGTGGACAGGATCATGGGGAAGCTAAATGCTGCCACGTGTTTATTGGACCCGTGTCCCTCCTGGCTGGTTTATGCCGCCCAGGAGGTTGCGCGAGGCTGGCTCCAGGCAATGGTTAATGCTTCTTTGAGGGAGGGATCCTTTCCCTCCACCTTGAAGGAGGCAGTGGTGAGACCGCTCCTCAAGAAGCCTGCCTTGGACCCGGCTATTTTAAACAACTTCCGTCCTGTCTCCAACCTTCACTTTGTTGCGAAAATTGTTGAGAGCGTGGTGGCCCGACAGCTCCCATTGTTCCTGGAGGAAACCAACTATCTGGATCCATACCAATTGGGTTTCAGGCCCAGGTACAGCACGGAGATGACGTTGGTTGCACTGGTGGATGATCTCTGGAGGGCGCAGGATAGGGGTTATTCCTCTGTCCTGGTCCTATTAGATCTCTCAGCGGCTTTTGATACCATCGACCATGGTATCCTACTGCGTCGCCTGGAGGGGTTGAGGGTGCGGGGCACTGTTTTACAGTGGTTCTCCTCCTACCTCTCGGGTCGTATGCAGGTGGTGTTGGCAGAGGGGCATAGATTGGCCCTGAGGCCCCTCCTTTGTGGGGTGCCCCAGGGGTCGGTTCTTTTGCCCCTCCTGTTCAACATCTATATGAAGCCGCTGGGTGAGATCATCCGTGGTTTCATGGTGAGGTATCATCAGTATGCTGATAATACCCAGCTTTTTATCTCCACCCCAAACCAACCCAGTGACACCCTTGACGTAATGTCCAGGTGCCTGGAAGCGGTACGGGTCTGGATGGGGAGGAACAGGCTCCAGCTCAACCCGGCTAAGACCGAGTTGCTGTATGTACCGGCATCTCGAGTTATCAAGGATGTTCCACCTTTAGCTATGGGGGGAGAGGTGTTGCCCCCCATAGATAGAGTTCACAACTTGGGTGTCCTCCTGGATGCATGGCTCAGTTTGGAGGAGCAGGTGGGAGCCGTGGCCAGGGGGGCATTTGCCCAGGTTTGCCTGGTGCACCAGTTGCACCCCTATCTGGACCGAGATGCCTTACATATGGTCACTCATGCGCTCGTTACCTCCCGTTTGGACTACTGCAATGCTCTTTACATGGGGCTGCCCTTGAGGACCACTCGGAGGCTTCAACTGGTCCAGAATGCAGTGGCGTGGGTTGTGATGGGAGTGTCCCAATACTCCCATGTTACACCCCTCATGCGTGAGCTGCACTGGTTACCAGTTGCCCTCCAGGTGAGATTTAAGGTGCTGGTACTGACCTATAAAGCCCTATATGGCTTAGGACCAGGGTATTTGCAGGAAACCCTGCTGCCAATAACAACTTCCCAATGTCCCATGCGCTCCCATAGGCAGGGCCTCCTTGGGGTGCCATCGGCCAGACAATTTCGGCTGGCGACCCCTAGGAGTAGGGCCTTCTCTGTGGGAGCACCAACCCTATGGAATCAGCTGCCCCTGGAGCTTCGGGTGGCCCCTGACCTTCAATCCTTCCGTCGTGGCCTAAAAACATGGTTTTTCCAACTTGCCGACCTGGACTGATGGAGGGGATGGGGTTTAAGTGAACAGTTTTTATTAATTTTAATCAGTTATTGGGATTTTGTATTTAATTGCTTTTTAATATTTGTATTGTGTTTTTTACCATTGTGAGCCACCCTGAGTCCTTTGGGAGATAGGGCAGCATAGAAATCCAATAAATTATTATTATTATTATTATTATTATTATTATTATTATTATTATTATTATTATTTAACAACTGCAGCGATTTCCTTAACAAATGTCGCAATAAAAGTCATAAAACTTAACATCATAAATTTTGGGCTCATTTGTGGTGGTAAATTGAGGACTACCTGTATAAAAGCAAGTGGCACCATCAGAGAAGCCTCCACCCAACAAAAGAGCTTCAGTGGATGAACAGCTGAAGAGATAGTTTGTAACATTGAACAAGATGGCATCTGAAGGCCAGGGGGGAGTTTTCTAACTTATGTGAGACAAAATATGGAGTTAATGAAGAACTTTTCCTGAAAGAGCTAGTGATAACATTTTATCTTTAAAGGCAGGCAATTGATGCTAGTTTTAGACATGTTCCCTCCTTTTTAGAAAATGAAACTTGGAAGACAATCCCGCCTTACCTCCATTAATAAGTAATTTGAAGATGGGTGGAAAACCTTATTTTCCTGGTATCTTCCTGAGCTATAAATATTCTCAAGAGAGGAGAATATTTATAGCTCAGAGTTGACATTGGGAAAATAAAGGTTTTTCCACCTTTCCCTGATATTTGTTTCTGATACATTGAGGAAACAGATAGGAAAAGTGATATGAAGAATTGAAGATGGAAAACCACAATTAGAACTTAAATGCCCTGAATAAAAGGAAAGATGTTTGGAGATGTAAATATTCAATTTGAAACATTACATTCAAGCAAGAGACAATATTTTATATCCATATAATTTGTTGAAAAACAAAAATACAAATAAAGCCCATAAACTAATAAGGTTTTGAGTAAGGTTATTTAATTAAGAGACAATATGCTTTATCTGATGGAACTGGGGTTCTGAAGAATATTTGCATTAGGGACATATCTGGTTTTTGTTAATCTGTTTCTAATATCACACATGAATTGTGTCAGGGTAATGATGATTTAATAGCTGACCAGGCTAGAAAACTTAGCAGACTATCATTTCTAGTCTTGCCTTAAGCATGAAAGCCGGCTGGGTGACTTTGGGTCAGTCACTTCCTCTCAGCCCACAACATTTTAGGCAACAAGGCCATCAATCAACTAATGCAGGAGTGTCAAACTCACATTGTCACGGCGGCGTTACATGACGTATCGGGACTTTTTCCCCCTTTGCTAAACTGGGCATGGGTGTGCCCAGCATGTGACACATCCAGCCTCTGGGCCGGGAGTTTGATAGCCCTGAACTAATGGATCATCATTCAGTTGATCAAAAAAATGAAATCCTTTACTTTCAGATGTGTGTGTCAGGGCTATCTTAATGCATGGGCCTGATGGGCACTTGCCCATGGGCCCCAAGAGCATAGGGCCCCCATACTAATCTGTGTATGTTCACCCTTCAATGCACCTTGTATCATATAAATATATTATGCAAATATATGTTTAATTTTATCAACCATTTACTTTTTTATTCCTGTGAGTAGTTGTCATAGGGGGCCCAGTACACTGCTTTGACCGGGGCCTATTAGGCTATTCAGACAGCCCTGGTGGATGGGTGTGTTTGTGTGTGTCTGAATGTGTGAAAGAGTGGGGGAGAGAGGAGAGACACAGAGATATTAGATAGATAGATAGATAGATAGATAGATAGATAGATAGATAGATAGATAGATAGGCGGGTAGGTGGGTAGATGATAGATAAATGATAGATACTGGTTTTCCCCAAAAATAAGACTCAGTCTTATTTGCTTTTGGGTCCCAAAATAAGCACCAGATCTTATTTTCATGGGATATCTTATCCACTTACTTTAGGAGCACTGCAGTGAGGCCTCCCATGTCCCGTCACCTGTTGGGCCACTGCCTACTTCTTCTGCAGCCACTCACAGCCATTTGCGGCCAGATGCCACGTGGCACCTTGTGCCAGTGCTGCCACTCATGGCAGGATGTCATATGGCTCATTGCGCCATGTGCAAGTGGTATGACAGGTGTTGGGTCGTGGGAGGCCTGGCTGTGGAGGTCCTAAGGAAAGCTCCACCCCCTCATCCCCACCCTAACTTGATTTTTATGCATGCACCTCATACAACCAGACAGTGGGACGGAATGGGTGGGGTCTTAAGTAGAGTTTATTTTGGGGGTAGGGCTTATATTAGGTGCACACATATTCAGGGAAACATGGTAGATGATAATAGATAGATAGATGATAGATAGATAGATAGATAGATAGATAGATAGATAGATAGATAATAGAGAGATAGATAGATAGATAGACTATCAGAATGTTGGAACATTTAAATGTAAGCACAGATGGGGGAAAAAGAACTTATTTGCAGGAATAAAGAAAGAAAAAAGAACAGATGTTCAAAGTTACAACAGCACTGAAAAAAGTGACGCATGACCATTTTTCACAGTTGCAACCGTTGCAGCATCCCCAAGGATCAAAATTCAGAGGGTTAGCAACCGACTCATATTTATGATGGTTGCAGCATCCTGGAGTCCTCTAATAGCCTTTTGTGACCTTCTGACAAGCAAAGTTAGCCGCCCGGAGTCCTTTGGGAGTTGGGCGGCAAAAAAGTCAAATAAATAAATAAATAAATAAATAAATAAATAAATAAATAAATAAAGTTAATGGGGAAGCCAGATTCACCTTTGATACTAACTTAACAACTGCAGTGATTCACTTAACAACGTGGCAAGGAAGGTCGTAAAATGAGCAAAATTTAACAACGGTCTCATTGATCAATGGAAATTTTGAGCTCAATTGTAGTGGTAAGTCAAGAATTACCTGTGCATTCCTTAACAGATCTAATTATCTCCCTTAAAATAAATATTCTATGCTTAGCTATGCTAAGCCCATATTCTGTATCCTAGTCAGCAATATTATGAGCAATTTTCATCTTGAATTGGACCTGCTGCTATTTAGTGACTCACTATCCTTTTAGCACTCAGCATATGCTCAGGAGCACATGCTGTCACAAGACTTCCTGCTTCTGTCACTGCATAAACATAGCTAAAGACTCAGTTATGTGTTATGTTTTCTGTTGTTCATCCTCAACAGTACATTTTCCATTATCATGATCTTTATTACAGAGATTTGTACCTGATGCTAAGGTGTCACTTCACTTAACAATCAATCAGCCAGAAGGAACTATCTACCTCCATATATGCAATTGATTGATTGATTGATTGATTGACTTATTGCATGCCATCAAGCAATATTGACTCTTAGCAGCCACAAAAGATGGATTTTTTTCCATGATGTTTTGTCCCTAATTTGAAAATTCAGGTCTTCTTTCAAAAAAAAAATAGAAAAATTTACACAATAATAAAAGCAATACAAATTTAAGAAAAAGAGAAAAGAACAATAGTAAATAGATAAATAAAGGAAAAGGGGAAATAAGGAAAAAAATAAAGAAGCAGCAACCAATCTTGACAGCAGTTAGACATAAATTTATCATCTATTCTTATTAAGGCCTTCTTCCTCTCTTCTATCCTTTCTAATAACAATCAGATCCATAAATTACCACTTCAGCTTTTTTCCATTTTCAGCAAAAAGTCCATAAAGGTTTCCATTAACTAGTAATTGTACTTACTATCTTCTCCCTAATCAAACAAGTCAATTTTGCCATCTCAGGAAATCCTGTCTTTTTCAGGATTTCAACTATGCCTCCGTTGTGCGTACATGTAGTCCTTGGCTTACAACCATTCCTTTAACAATTATTCAGAATTTGGGAAAAAAATAAATTAGGACTGGTGCTTCCACTTATGACCGTTGCAACATCCCTGCAGTCAAAAAATTCAGGCACTTGGCAAGTGGCATCTATTTACAATGCTTGTAGTGCCCCAGGATCATGTGATCACTATTTACAAGGGGGCTTTGCAGGGGGCTTCTGACAAGAACAGATGATGGAGGAAGTTGGATTCACTAAATCAGCTGTACCCAACTTTTCTGGGTTGGCGGGAGGTGGATGGAGATGGGATGGTCACAGGGTTTGATTTATGAGTTTACTTTATTGATGAGCCCTCGGGCCATATCAAAGTACAGAGTTCCAGACACAAATTATTACTAAAATCTGATAAAAACAATTTAAAGTGAAATTGGATAAAATACGATTTAAAATGAAATTGGAGTAAAATACGATTTAAAATGAAATTGGAATAAAATACAATACAATAAAATACAATACAATATAATGTAGAGATAAATAAAATACAATAAAATTATATGTCGGTGTCACCCCTACAATCTACCCCGATCAGTCTCACATGTGCCGATCTCAACTGAACCATTTTGCTTAAGTACTGTGCTGTGTTAACTGTTATTTTCAGATTCTGGCCACACATAAGGTAAGTTGTTTTGACATGGGGATCCCAAAGGGTCATTCCTTTGATATATAGACCAAGGTACCTGTCTCTCACCCTATTTTACAGGCAACAATCAAATAGGATCTGAGCCACGTCTTCTACTGCCACTCTGCAAGTGCAGATATGTCCATTGTAGGGTATAAGAATGGAATTTCCCCTATCTAACCATTGTGTCGAGTTGTTCGAATCTTGCTTGCGTAAATATCTCCCTAAGATGTTTTGTCCATTGTAACTTTAAAATAGCTGTCTGTTTGAAAAGTATGTTTGTATTTGCTCAGCCATTTCAAGTTACCCACCTTACTAAGGATAGCTATATCATTTTGTGCTTCTATATCCTCAATTCTTTGGACAGCTCTTTTTTTTTTAATCATTCTCCTATTATGTAAGAGACAGGAAGCTCAGTGTTCCATTTATGAAACCATAATAGGCACCCATACACATGCAAGTGAAGCTTCACATGCAAGTACCAGAGCCCACCACTCTCATGCCCTTGTTGGAGTCTGATTCTGAGAGGGAGATTGAGCAGCTGATGGAGTGGGAGTGTAGCTCCGGTGGCTGTGGAAGAAATGGGGGAAGGGCACAGTCCGGTTGAGCTTTCGGAGGAAGATCCAGGGCCACCCCCTCTTCATCCTAGGGCACGCAGGGAGGAATGGAGAAAGGAGCAACGTGGCTCATGGGAGAGAAAAGGGCCCTGATCCCTTTCATTAGTTGCAGCTGGGAGAACTGGATATAAGAAGGGCATTTGCACACAGCACCTTGCTGGAAGCAAAGCGTGCATTATCTTTGTCGAGGCTTATCTGGGTTTTGGCATCCTCCCAACTGTGTGTGCTTCGTTATCTTTTTTTTTTTTTTTATTACATTTATATGCCGCCCTTCTCCGGAGACTCAGGGCTTACAATTTTTGGGATACAACCCAGTGTGCTCAGCAATAGCCTTCATTCCATTGTATATGCCTGCTTATTACTGCGGCATTTTACAAAGTCAGCTTATTGCCCCCAACAATCTTGGGTCCTCAATTTACCTACCCCGAGAGGATGGAAGGCTGAGTCAACCTTGAGCCTGGTGGGATTCGAGCCTACAACAGTTGTAGGCAGCTGGAACTTAAGTGCAGGCAATTAACAGCCTGAGCCACCAAGGCCCTTTTGGAAGTCTGCAATTTATTATCCTGGCCTGTCGTGTTAATTACTTCAACATGGTTTGTGTTGGTTTTCTTATTTCTAATTTCGCCGCCCTGAGTCCTTTGGGAGTAGGGTGGCATACAAGTCTAAATAAATAAATAAATAAATAAATAAATAAATTTGTCTCTAATTTGGGTTCAGACTGCATTACTTCCCTTTGTAGACTGTTTTTGGAAGAGTTTGTTATCCAGTTGAGGATAACTGGACATTGGGGGCCAAGTTGGAGTTATTAAAGGAAATTTATCTAATTTTGTGACTTTGTTATTTTTGTGCCATGCCCCGGGTCATCACAGCCACTACATAAGTTGAACTGGCAACACACACTGGCATGCCACTTGCATGGCCCAGTTCCGAATGGGCTGTGGCCCAGTAGTGGGATGTGGCCCATGGAGTTGGGGACCCCTGCACTAAATGACTGCATGATTTCCTTAACTACTTGAGTCTTTCCAAGATGGCGTCCTGACTCCACAGGTATTTTTTTTCTCCTGCTGATAGACAGCTGGTTTCACTGCCAAAGCTCTTGGGCAGCACGCTTCCCAGGTTTGAATGGGAGCTACTAGGAATGACTCAAAAGGATGCTAGGATGTCTGTGGACCTAGCTGAGAACACAACCTAGAAGGTCGTCATTCTCCATGGGAGCATTGGGATGGTTGAATCTCCATCTTTTCTTTCCTGCTATCTGCTGTTTTAAGAATGCCTGGATTTTAACAACTGCAGCAAACAAAAAAAAAGTTGGATGTGACTCACTTAATGACTGCAGTGCTTAGAGATGGAAGTTCTGGTGCCAATGGTGATTGTAAGCCAAGTACTACCTGCATTTCAGAATCTTCCCATCTTGGTGATACAATAATGTTATTGTAGATTCGTTAGCTTTTCCAACCATTGCCACAATAAACAAGTCCATCTCCCTTTCTGCTGGTCATCGTCTTCTCTTCTTTCCATCCTTCCCAGCTTTAGGGCCATCTCCAGAAAGCCGGATCATTGCATGATGTGTCCAGAGTAGGATAATTTGAGCATGTTCCTTTGTGTCTTGAGTTGTTTCAGATTCTATTTGTTTCTTTCCTTGACTGATATAAATGCATAATAAAAACAACCTGGACTGACGCAGAAAGTGAATTAAAACAAGCTTGGAGAGCAAACCACTGCCAAAAACAACCTTTAATAAAATGCATCTATGAATTACTTGCATGTTAAGGCAATGGTATGACCTTGGGTTGCTTATTCAGCAGCAAAGCTTGATTGCTGATAGTGTGTTTAAGATGCCATGCTAAATCAACATGGCACAGGGAGGAATCTCATCCAACACCAACATAGATGAAAATGTCATCTCATCCTCAAAATGAGAATGTTGGCCCACAATTATTAAGTCTTTCTTACAGCAACAATTTAAATTGCAGCAACTGCTGAAATATATTAAAAGATGGGTGGAATCTGTCATTCCTTTCTTCTTTTTTATTAAATTTTTTTATTTTATATTTACAACAAGTCCATCTTTCATTTAAATAGTGTGTCAACTGGGTACATATATCTTGTGCTAACAATTATAATTGTTATTATAATTGCCAAAATATCAGTAATCAAATTTTCTTTATAAACCATTGTCACTTACATATTTTATCTTTATAACAATCTTAACTTATTTCTCTTTATATTAATCTACTCAATTTTAATTTATTTCTTTATTTTCCAATTATTGATAAAATAGATCCCATATCATACAGTATTCAGTTTCTTCTTTTTCTTTAATTGTCAATGTTAATCTATTCATCTCTGCACATTCAAATATTTTCTCAATCACCCTTCCCTCTACTGGAATTTTTTCGCTTTTCCAATTCTGAGCAAATACAATTCTAGCTGCATATATACAGTTGTATATATAAATAATTAAATATACTTTTTCTTTGCTATAGCTTTCAGGTACCATCCCTAAAAGGAATATTTCAGGTTTTAAATCTATATGTTGCTTTATCATATTTTCCAACCATGTGTGTACTTTTTTCCAGTATCTTTTGCATGTCCACCACATGTCCACCACATATGGTAATATGTTCCAGGTGCCTGGTGGCACTTCCAGCATTTGGCTGATTTATCTTGAAACATCTTTGCCAATTTTTCTGGTGCAAAGTGCCATCTATAAAACATCTTATACAAATTTTCTTTATATGCTGTCAATATTGTTAATTTATAGTTTCTTTCCCATAGCTTCTGCCACTTATCTAATTCTATAGCATACCCCCCCAAAAATTGCCCACACTATCTTTTCCTTCACTTCTTCTTCTTCTAGTTTGACACCTAATAAATAACAATACAATTTTTTAATCAGTTTGTCTTCCTGTTAGTAAGTTTTTTTTCAATTTTGTCGACTCCTTGTAAAAATCCTCAGCTTTAACATCTTTTTCATATCTTAACTGTATATGAGTACCAATGCATATATCAACCCCTTGTTCATTCAACTCTTGTTTAGTTTTGAGCTCACCCTTTTCATTCAGTATATCCTTATATCTAACAATTCCCATTTTACAAACATTTGGATGTATAAGTGCTTCCATTGTCGATAATCAGCCTGGAATTTTCAAATAATATTGTTCTCTGATTAATAATAAAGCATTTCTAACATAATGTCTTTGAAAATAACCATGTATCTTACTTCTCCCATACCATAAAAAAGCATGCCAGCCCAATTGCAAATCATGCCCCTCCAACTTCAACAACCTGGAATTTGGATTGCAGCAATTGCAGAAACATAGATGGGGGTGATCTGTCATTCCTTTCTGCTATCACCCACAACTGAACGCAATGGAATTCGCCAGCTGTCATTTAACAAACAAAAGCTTCTAGTCCTCATGCTGACACAGACGCTTGGCAATGTGTGAAAGCCTCTAGCAATTTCTGAAAGCTCTTTGCCACTGCATGGAAGCACTTCTGGTATTTCCTGTTGTTTTCTTCCCTGCTGGTAACAAACACCTCTTGATCTCCATCTGGATGGTTGGCTTCCTTAACTGATATTCAGAGACGGTGCCAGACGAGACAGGAGCATTTTAACATAAGGTGGGTTATGAGATTTGTCTGGATTGTTTAAAAGTGTAAATTGGTGGTGTTACCATTCTTGGCGGCAGAGATGAATAAGAGATGGCACTAAAACTTGAGAAAAAAAGAGGTTTAACATCCTTTCTCCAGTTCATCATTTTTTCCAAAGAACTTAAAAGGTACAATCTTTTTAAACAAATAATGGCAAACCCCTATGGATTTCATCTGCTTAACCATGGAGATATAGAGATAGGTGATAGGTGATATGGTAGGTGATAGGTGAGATAGGTAGGCAGGCAGGCAGGCAGGCAGACAAATGATAGATAGATGATGGATAGATGGATAGATAGATAGATAGATAGATAGATGATGGATAGAT
>SOZL01001607.1:0-17407 GCA_009733165.1 Naja naja | reverse complement strand
GGCGGCTTTCTCAGAAAGAAAACCCTAATGGTTGGGGGTTTTTCCTTCCTCCCTTCCTTCGAGGGAAGGCTGGGGTGTGTGGCAACCGAGGAGGCCAGCCCTGTAATTCAGGCTACGCCCTACAGCAAATGTCCTGTGCCACCCCAACATTTTGTGGCTTGTGAATTACAGGGTGTGGCCCGGAGGGGAGGAGGAAAACGTTGTGCAGATGGACGGGCACAGTTGTCCCTGGGAGCCCGTTAAAATTCTCCAAGGATTAGGTGGGAAGGGGGCTTGGAGACCCCCCTGGCCACTTTGTGTCTTCTTTCACAAACATGGAAGCTAATCAAGGAAAGAAGCAACCCACCCGAGGGGTAGGAGGAGAACCACCGCAAAACAGGGCCTCCACCCCAGCCCCTCCAGGCATCGCAGTAGGATCCCATGGTCAATGGTATCAAAAGATCCCTGCGGAACCATTGAGCGACTAAAACTCTTGGGATTACTTGGGACGGAGGAATTAAATCTCTGAGCTAGAAGTGGTCCAGATAAAAGCCCCGTGGAAGACCCGGGAACCTCTGCATCCAGTTTGGGTCCCCCACGTCACCAAAAGGGGTGTTCAGGCTTTGGAAAAAGCACAAAGAAGAGCAACTGAGATGATTGGAGGCCTGGAGACTAAAACAGATGACAAAACAAGCAGGAATTGGGTCTGGCCAGTCTAGAAAAAAGAAGAATTGGGGGTGACACGATAGCAATATTCCAGTATTTGAGGGGCTGCCCCAAAGAAGAGGGGCGGGGCTCAAGCTATTCTCCAAAGCACCAGAAGGCAAGATAAGAAACAATATATGGAAATTAATCCAGGAGAGAAGCAATCTGCAATTAAAGAGAAACTTCCTAACAGTGAGAACAACTAACCAGTGGAACTGCTGGCCACCAGAAATCGCGGGTGCTCCATCACTGGAGGTTTTTAAGAAGAGACAAATGGACAGCAATTTTTTTTAAAAATTCATATTTATATGCCACCCTTCTCGGGAGACTCAGGGCAGCTTACAATTTTTGCAATACAACCCAGTGTGCTCAGCAATAGCCTTCATTCCATTGTATATGCCTGCTTATTACTAAGCGGCATTTTTACAAAGTCAGCTTATTGCCCCCAACAATCTTGGGTCCTCAGTTACCTACCCCGAGAGGATGGAAGGCTGAGTCGACCTTGAGCCTGGTGGGATTCGAGCCTGCAATAATTGCAGGCAGCTGGAACTTAAGTGCTAGGCGTTTAACAGCCTGCACCACCAAGGCTCTTTGTCTGAAATGGTCTAGAGTCTGCTGCTTGAGCAAGGGGCTGGACTAGAAGACCTCCAAAGTCCCTTCCTGCTCCATTTTGAATTGAGCTTTCCCAATCATCACATGAAATCGGCTGCCTCCAAATTTGAAGCCCGTATTTTTAGGGTCTGCCTCCTGCAAGGAAGAGGAGCGATGCCCCTGCCCTGGGGAGCAGGTCCCACTTAGTGCATCTCTTTCCTTTTCCTATCCTTGTCAGCCATTAAATCTCTTCCTCCGGCAGCGGTTAGGGATCCCACCCCAATTCCTTTGGCTTTCCTACAAGATCCTTGCTCTTTGGCTTCCGGTGTTTGCGGGAGTTTCTCTTAATCCTCAGCTCCCTGGAAGCTGCCCCCTCTTTGAACTGAAAAAGCACAGGGTATTTATTTTTTTTTTGAGAACTTTTCAGCCTGTCTTTTCTTATGCCTTCTTCCCAGGAAGATCCTTGCACAAAAGAGTTTCTGTATGAAACGAACTCTTCCCAGATCAAGCAGGCGTATTTCCTCTTCTCCCTTTCCAGGCAACTGGGGAATCCCAAAATAATGTAAAGGACAAATAATGTAAAGTTTAGCTAGCCAGGTTTGAGGTGTGCGTGCGTGTCCCTATCAGAAAGAAATAGAGGTGTGTGTAAAGCAGAGCTCTCCTGTCTTGGCAACTTTAGGAGCTGTGGGGGTCAATTCCCAGAATTCCTCAGCCAGCTTGTAGATGGAAAAAAAGAAAGGAGGAAAGAAGGAATGTTGGAAAAATGAAAAGGAAGGATGGAAAGAAGGAAAAAAGGGGGGGAAAGAGGAAAGGAATGTTGGAAAAACAGGAAGGAAGGAAAGTTGGAAAGGAAGAATGGAAAGAAGGAAAAAAGAAAGAAAGGAAAGCTGAATGAAGAAATGTAAGAAGGAAGAAAAGTTGGAAAGAGAGGAAGAGAGCAGAGAAGGAAAGAGGAAAGGAAAGGGGGGAAGGGAGAAGGAAGGAAAGTTGGAAAGAGGAAGGAATGATGAAAAGAAGGAAAAAAGGGGGAAAAGGAAGGAAAGCTGAAAGAAGGAAATGAAATGGGGAAAACGGGGAATGAAGGAAGTTGAAGAGCTGAAGGATGGAAAGAATGAAAAAAGAAAAGGAAAACTGAATGAAGAAATGTTGGCAGGAAAGAAGGAAGGAAGAAAAAAGTTGGGAAGAGGAAGGAAGGAAAAAGAAAAGAAGGAATGTTGGAAAAACTGAAAGGAAGGAAGGAAAGTTAAGAGGAATGATGGAAAGAAGGAAAGAGGAGGGGAGGGAGGAAGGAGGAGGGAAAGTTGGAAAGAAGGAAGGAAAGAGAAAGAAAGAAAGAAAGAAAAGCTTTCAAATGGTCTCCTAAGTGGCATAATGTCAGAGGGATATCAATTTTTGGCAGCCCCAGGGCCTGGCAAGTTTTTTTTAAATTCACATTTATATGCTGCCCTTCTCCGGAGACTCAGGGCAGCTTACAATCTTTAGAGCACAACCCAATGTGCTCAGCACATTTTGGGGGAAAGCTACACCCAGGAGCCCATGAAAAGCCACAAATGCAGCATTGGCAGCACAGAAGAAGCTCCTTTGGCATCGGGGCCCGTTGCCCAAGGAGGGTCTGCTGTTCCTCAGCAGCTGGGCGTAAAGCCAACTTGCATGCCTGTTGCCCAGTGCAGCTCCGGCAGAACTCCGGAGGGCTGGCGCTGCGGGTGAGGTCACAAGCAGCCCTTCTGGAACTCTGGGGCTGGCAGAAAGCAGCTGCCCATCGCTGCGGAGGGCACCCTCCTCCCCAGGGGCAGGGAGAGGGTGCCCTTTTGGGGGGACCCCAGGGGTCTCCAGAAGACCAGTCCTCCTAGCCCACCAAGCCTGATGCTAAAAGATGCCACATCCCAACCGGCAACCCATTGGGCCACTTGCTGCGGGAGAGGAACAACAGAAGAGGCTCCAGGTGCGTCTCGATTGGGTGATTGGGTTTGCACAGTCAGGTGATACTAAGCTGGCAGGAAGAGCCAACACCCCAGAAGATCGGCTCAAGGTCCAGAGGGATCTTGACAGACTAGAACACTGGGCTGCATCTAACAAAATGAAATTCAGTGTAGAGAAAAGGAAAGTCCTTCACTTAGGCAAGAAAAACCCAAAGGACACATAAAGACTGGGGTGAAACCAGGCTCAATAGCAGGAACTGTGAGAAGGATCTCGGAGTCTTAGTGGACAACCAGCTAAATAGGAGCCAGCCAGCAACCGTCAAAATAGCTAATGCAATCCTAAGTTCCATTAACGGAGGGATACAATCGAGATCAAGGGAGGTACTAATACCACTCTGTAAAGCCTTAGTAAGACCACCCCTAGAGTACTGCATCCAGCTTTGGTCACCACACTATAAAAAGTATGTTGAGACTCTAGAAAAAGTGCAGAGAAGAGCAACCAGGATGATGAAGGGACTGGAGGCTAAAACATAGAATGAACGGTTGCAGGAACTGGCCTGGCTAGTGAAGAGAAGGACCAGGGGAGACAGGAGAGCAGTTGTCCCAATATTTGAGGAAGGTCTGCCACAGAGAGGAGGAAGGGGTCAAGCTATTTTCTAAAGTGCCTGTAGGCCAGAGAAGGAATAATGGATGGAAACTGAACAAGGAGAGATTCAGCCTGGAAATAAGGAGAAACTTTCTGGCAGTGAGAACAATCAACCACATGGAACAGAAGTTGTCTTCGGAGGTTGTGGGAGCTTCACCCCTGGAGACTTTCAAGAAGAGATTGGACTGCCTCTGTCAGAAATGGTGCAGGGTCTCCCCCTTGTGTGGGGGGTAGGACTAGATGACCTTACAAGGTCCCTTCCAACTCTGATTATCTGTTATCTGTTAACCTGGAAATAAGGGGAAATTTCCTGACAGGGAGCACAATAAACCAATGGAATAGAAGTTGCCTTCAGAAGTTGTGGGAGCACCATCACTTGAGACGTTCAAGAAGAGATTGGACTGCCATTTGACAGAAATGGTGTAGGGTCTCCCGCTTGGGTGGTGGGTTGGGCTAGATGACCTGGAAGGTCCCTTCCGATTCTGTTAATCTGTTAAATAGTGTAATTCCAAAGAGGACAGAAAATGGAGCATGTGGGGAGGGGGGTCATTCCTCCCCCCCCCCCAGACTGGGGGCAGGGGGATGGTCATTTTCCATAGGGTCAGAAATCTTCCCACTAACTGGGTGAGGACTCCCAGACCCAGAAGCATCACTCCATGGGGGTCCAATCTGAGTCAGAATATTTCACAGACAGTCCTAACAAGACCTAACCCCAGTTGGAAGGGGGACCTTGGAGATCATCTAGTCCAGCCCCCCTCCTCAAGCAGGAGACCCTACACCATTTCTGACGGGTGGCTGTCCAGTCTCTTTTGAAAAGCCTCCAGTGATGGAGCACCCAAAACTTCTGGAGACAAGTTTTTCCCCTGCTTAATTGTCCTCCCTGTCTGATAGCTAGAATAGTATTCTTTTATTGGCCAAGTGTGGTTGGACACACAAGGAATTTGTCTTGGTGCAAATGCTCTCAGTGTACATAAAAGAAAAGATGCATTCGTCAAGAGTCATGAATCATAAGGTACAACACTTAATGATAGTCATAGGGTACAATCAGCAATCAAGCATACTAGGAAACAGTCAATATAAATCGTTAGGATACAAGCAACAAAGTTGCAGTCATACAGTCACAAGTGGGAGGGGATGGGTGATAAGGAGTGATGAGAAGATTAACAATAATAGTAGTGCAGACTTTGTAAATAGTTGGACCGTGTTGAGGGAATTGTTTGTTTAGCAGAGTGATGGTGTTGGAGAAAAAACTGGTGTCTAGTTGTTCTGGTGTGCAGGGCTCTATCTATAGCGTCGTTTTGAGGGAAGGAGTTGAAACAGTTTATGTCCAGGATGTGAGGGGTCTGTAGATATTTTCACAGCCCCCTTTTTGACTCGTGCAGCATAAAAGGTCCTCCATGGAAGGCAGGTTGGTAGCCATTGTTTTTTCTGCAGTCCTAATTACTCTCTGGAGTCTGTGTCTGTCCTGTTGGGTTGCAGAACCAAACCAGACAGTGATAGAGGTGCAGATGACAGACTCAGTGATTCCTCTGTAGAACTGGATCAGCAGCTCCTTGGGCAGTTTGAGCTTCCTGAGTTGGCAGAAAGAACATTCTTTGTTGTGCTTTTTGATGACATTTTTGATGTTAGGTGTCCATTTTAGGTCATGTGATATAGTAGAACCTAGAAATTTGAAGGTCTCTACTGTTGATACTGTGTTGTCTAGTATTGTAAGAGGTGGCAGTGTGGAAGGGTTTCTTCTAAAGTCTACCACCATTTCTACGGTTTTGAATGTGTTCAGTTCCAGATTGTTCTGGTTACACCACGAGGCAAGTTGTACAACCTCCTGTCTGTATGCGGATTCGTCATGGTCTCGAATGAGACCAATCGCTGTTGTGTCATCAGCAAACTTCAGTATTTTGACAGATGTATCATTTGAGATGCAGTCATTGGTATATATAGCAAGGGCCTTCAAACTTGGCAAGTTTAAGACTTATGGACTTCAACTCCCAGAATTCCTGAGCCAAAATGGCTGGAGGAGGAGAAATTCTGGGACTTGAAGTCCACAAGTCTTACAGCTGTCAAGTTGGAAGACCCCTGATCTATCACCTAACTCTCTCTCTCTCTCTCTCTCTCTCCATACCTTCCTACCTATTTACCTATTTATTTATTTATCATCTCTCTCTCCCTCCCTCCCTCTCTCTGTCTCTCTCTCTCTCTCTCTATACCTATCTACCTATTTAGCTGTCTATCAATCTGTCATGTATGTATGCATCATCCATCTATCACAAGGGTTTTCAAACTTGGTAAGTTTAAGTCTTGTGGACTTCAACTCCCAGAATTCCTGAGCCAAAATGGCTGGAGGGGGAGAAATTCTGGGAGTTGAAGTCCACAAGTCTTAAAACTGTCAAGTTTGAAGACCCCTGGATGGATGGCTGGATGGATGGATAATGGACTGATAAGATGATGAATGGATAGTTGGATAGAAAGATAACAGATATAATAGATGATAAGATGGATGGATGGATGACAGATAATAGATATAGACAGAGAGATAGGCATAGAGAGATGGGTGATAGATAGACGGGGGAGAGAGGAGAGGACAGATATGATGGGTGGGTGGGTGAATGGATGGGTGGAAAGACACAAATTGTGCGATCCCTGAACCGGTTGTTAAACCTGGAGAATTCCCACCCCTGGAGAAATCTGAATTTCCTTTTGCTCCTGAGGGACAAACAGTTTGGCTCAGTGGTCCCCAACCTTTTGGGGAGAGAGAGGGGAACTGCGTGAGCAACAGGCTGGCACATATACACATGTGCATGCCAGTTCTTCTGCAAGTGGAGCTGTGCGCACATGCATGCCGGCCCCGCCACGTAACGTGGCCCAGTTGCGAATAGGTCACAGCCCGGGGGAGTGGGGGGTGGATCGGGGACCCCCCCGGTCTGACTTTTTCTCCTGGTTTTCCTGCAGGGCTAGGCCCCAGCCCCAGCAGCCTGCGGAGGAGCCGGAAGCTGAGATGTCGAAGGGCAAAGGTAGGAAAATGGCGGAAAGGAGACCACCAGGAGACCGAGCCTAGCTCACAGGGACAGCTTACCACAGTGTTTCTCCCAACCGTAGCCACTTTTAGCTGGAGTAAGAAACTTTCACGAGGCCGTTGTAACGTTAGCCAACGATCAGTTGTTAGTCAAGGACTGCCCAGACAAGGTAGTCCTTGACTTGCGTCCGACAGTTCAAAGTCGCGACGGCCTCGCAAAAGGCAACTTACGACCTGCGTTTCGCACGGACCACGGTCATGCTCCCCTCTTGCCGTTGCGTGAATCGCCAATTCGGATGATTGGCCACTGGCTCACTTAATGACCGGCTCTAACATCCTGTGATTTGCGACCGTTTTTTGTCTATTTCTGGCAATCAGCAAAGTCCACAGGGGAAGCCAGATTCACTTAACAACTGCATGACTCCCTTAACAACCTCCCCGGGGCAAGAAAGGGTGGGAAAAATGGAGCAAAACCTGCTTAACAAACGGGCTCCATTTGATGTCGTAAGTCAAGGACCACCTGCGATAGGGTGGGAAACGGATTTGGGTGAACCTGGGAAGGAGGGGGTTCTTCTACTTGCGACCATCGTAGAACAGGACGGCATCCTTGCCTGCTCTCTTCCAGGGCCGGCCCCCAGCACTGGGGGTCTGTGGACCACCAAGCGTGACGGAGAGGTCAAGCTGCGGATGGACGAGAGCGGCATCGGCTCTGAGACCCCCATCACCATCCACGACCTCTTCCTGACCACTGTGGAGAAATACGGCCACTTGCCGGCGCTGGCTTCGAAAAAGCAGGGCCGGTGGTCCAAGCTGACCTTCCGCCAGTAC
The DNA here is from genome assembly GCA_009733165.1 of Naja naja. Lineage (NCBI taxonomy): Eukaryota > Metazoa > Chordata > Lepidosauria > Squamata > Elapidae > Naja > Naja naja. The sequence continues at coordinate 9,726 of SOZL01001607.1, read as the reverse complement.
TACGAGGAGTGCCGCAAGACCGCCAAAAGCTTTCTCAAGGTCTCAGGGCGGGGGTTGGGGTTGGTGGGGGTGGGGAGAGAGAATTGGGGAGGGGAGGGTGGGACGCACATGCTCTCTTCACCGCATCACCATCAGTTCACGACAGCCCTGTGAGGTCGGGCTGTGGAAGGCAGCTGTCAACTCAAAAATATTTCTCTGGTCTTTTAGAGTTGCCAGCAGAAAGCGGGAAAGCAGTGCATTCCTTAAATGCTTCAGATAACTTCTAGGCGGCCGAAGCTTCTGGTGTGCAAGATTATTACTGGGGAGCATGATTGATGGCTCTTGGCTATGGATGTGTCCCATTGGAGAATATGTTCAGAGTTTTGCAGTGTTAATTCAGCACCAGAAAAATAAACACAAGATGGCTGATGCCTCATTTAGCACCTTTATAAACGTTAATAAGTAGATTTTGCAAACCAGTTGTAGATTGCTCCAACACGGAGCAAACTCAGACAGAAACATGTTGCAAGTAAGTAACTTCAGTAGCAACTCAGGAGCTCACTTTCACTTTAGTTCAGCAGGCAAGCAAGTTAGTTTCATCTTCAGTAGACAAACTCAGAGCTCAACATAGCTGCAGAGTTGCAGAGCTTAATATAGAACCAGGCCTAGGCTACTTCTAGTTTCAGTTTCCAAACAGTCCTCATTGGCTGACTTAGTTGCTATGCCTATTTGTTGGCTGACCTTGTTACCAAGCTCTGTTCCAGTTAATGAATATACTCTGACAGAATATGCATCCAAAGGGTGGAGGGAAGACCAGGGTCAAGGGAGAAATGAATGGTGTGTCTCAGAGCCGGCTGCAGGCAGGTAGTGCCGACATGGTCACTCCTAATAAATCTTCTTTAAACTCTGAGAGATGCGGCTAGAGACTCATGATTTGAATGGGGGCGGATTGTCGGAAGCCCTAACAGCGGCACTGGCTGGCCTTGGGACTCTGGGAGCATGGATGTTTCCAGCTTTGGGGATGGGGGAGGCAGTGGGTGCTCTGAGGTGGTGGGGGCGACGAGGGGGAGGAGGGGGTCTCGCTGACATCTCTGCTACCCTCCCCCACAGCTGGGCCTGGGACGCTTCAACAGCGTTTGCATCCTGGGCTTCAACTCCCTGGAGTGGTTCCTGGCGGACGTCGGCGCCATCTTTGCTGGGTAAGACCACCACACACACCCCGGCCTCCCCTCAGGGGAAAGAAGGGGGGGTCCCCTCCTGGAGAGATTGACGACGTCTCCGATACCGCTGAGGGTTCGAGCCCAGCCACTTCTTCCTCAGCCCCTCCCTCCCTGCTCTTCTCTTTTGGGCTTTGGGTCAGGGCAGAGGGGAGGGGTTTCTGGGTTGGCCCCAGCCTTCGAAGGGGAGCCCCCCACTTCAGGGTGCCCCTTCCTTGGAGATGGAGAGGGCTCCGTGGACCTTCAGGGTCCAGTTTATCCTCCGTTCTTCCTCACTGTCCGGTCAGCTGCCTGGTGGCTACTGAGGTTCACTTGAGCAGCTCCGGTGAAGGAGACTATTGGCAGCTCAGGGTGGAAATGTTTCACGACCCGACTAGGGAACCTCGTCAATGCAAACCCCTTCCCCTAGTAGCACGGATGAGGTTCCCTAGTTGGGTCATGAGACGTCTTGCGAGGAAGCCTCCAAGCTCAGAGAGGACCAGGGACCCCACAGTCCTCCTCCTCCCTCCCTCCTTCCCCTTCTCCTTCCTCCTCGTTCTCCCTCCTTCCTCCTCCTCCTCTGTGCAAACCCCACTTCCTTCTGGCACTGATGGCATTACCTAGTTGGGTCATGAAACGTCTGCAAGGAAACCACCCAGCTCAGAGAGCATCAAGGACCCACAGTCGTCCTCCTCCTCCTGGGGAAGTGGGAAGCTGCCCCAGGTGGGTGGGTGGGTGAGGGGCTTTCCTTGGTATTGCATAGCACACAGGGGGTGGGTCTCCAATCCTGGCACACAACCAATAGCCGCCATTCTCCTCGCTCCCCCAAGCCCCTCGGTTGGAAGCACCGGAAGTCTCCAAGGGGGAAGGCTGTGCAACCCCTCCCCAAATGGCAGCGAGCAAATCTCCCCCTGTCCCTCTGCCAATTGGGGGGGGGAGAAGGGTGGGCTTTGAAACGGTCTCTTTGCAGGGGTTTTGCCGTCGGCATCTACACCACCAACTCCCCCGAGGCCTGTCACTACGTGGCGGAGAATTGCGGGGCCAACATCATTGTGGTGGAGAACGACAAGCAGCTGCAGAAGATCCTGGAGGTGAGAGCCAGGCAGGGAAGGGGCGGGGGGCTTGGGAGGTCTTCTAGCCCACCCTCCGGCCCAGGAGAGGGTTGTTCCTGAAGGCTTCCAGGGATGGAGCAGCAACGTCTCTGGGAGTTTGGATGGGCCACCCAACCTTTTGAGGTGGGATCTCTCTCTCTCTTTCCCCCAGCAACATTAAGACGGGCAGACTTCAACTCCCAGACTTCCTCAGTCAGAGCTCCCAGGGGGAAGAGGGAAGGAAGCTGGGGAGAGAGAGAGAGAGAGAGAGAAAGACAAAGACAGAGAGGAAGAAAGAAGAAGAGAAAGAAAGGAAAGAGGCAGAGAGGCAGAGTCTGGGCCAGCCGTCAGCCCTCAGATGGAGAGTCAACAGCCCCCAGGTCTGGAGGTGGCTGATGAGGAAGAGGAGGAACAGCTGGCCCAGTGCCTGAGGATGCATACAAGGCAGAGGAGAGGAGAGCAGTGGAAATCTATGGGCCGGTCCTTGGGACGCAAGAGCCACCGCTGCTAGCAAAGCCCCACCCGAGCTCTGGGGATAAAAAGCAGGGGGCGGAGATGAATAGAGGTGGCAGAAAAATTATTTGTCTCCCAGCCAGACGGACTTGTTAGTGACAGAAACTTTTTGCCGGCGCTCCTAATAAAGGAACCTTTGAGTTCACTTCAGAGTGTTGGTCGTGTCTGGGGAGCTGGTTTAATAAACCAGGTTTATTCCATGTATTTCTAGGCCACCACCATAATAGAGCAATGCTCACTAGCTTGGCTTGTAGGAAAAAGCCTTACGGCCGCACATTTCTGCTGCTAAGCGAGACACTAAGTGAACGTTGAGCCATTTTGGTTAAGTGAATCGCAACAGTTCTTAAACCTAGTCACGCGGTTGTTAAGCGAATCTGGCTTCCCCTCTTGGCAGAAGGTCGCAAAAGGAGACCACCACACACACACACACACACACACACACACACCGGGGACACTGCGACCGTCATAAATAGGAACCGGTTGCTGAGCATCTGGATTTTGATCCTGTGACCACAAGGATGCTACAACGGTCATAAGTGTGAAACACGGGTCGGAAGTCGCTTTTTCCAGTGCCGCTGTAACTTTGGTCACTAAACAAACGGGTATAAGTTGAGGACTAACCTGTATAAAAGGCACCCAAAGGAAAATGAAGACCCCCCCCCAGAGCACTCCAACTGCAGGACTATAAATAGTCCTCGCTGAGCGACCACTAGCAATCACAAAGTAACTTGACAGCCAATCCTCACTTTTATGACCTTTGCACATCTGGGAAGCTGTAAATCACATCGTTAAGTCTTGAGGGTGGTTTCATTTAGCGGCCACTTCGCTTAGTGACCAAGTTCCCGGTCCAAACGACGGTGGCTCAACGAGGACTTCCTGTCATTAAAATGAGAACATCCCATCCGGGGTCTCCAAAACAAAACTGAGAGCCCAGCAAAGGAATTTGTAGGGTCTCTTCAGGGTCACAGTGGAGATTGGGGGGGTTGAGGCTCCCCAATGGCTCGGCTTCTTACTTGTGGGGCTAAACTCGGGTGGGATTCAAAAACCCCAGCAATTGGTTCACTGTCCCGTTGCTGGGTGGGCGTGGCCATGGTGGGCATAGCCTATAGGAACTTCTGGGAGGGCCGTTTTTTTGTTTTTGTTTTAATTACATTTATATGCCGCCCTTCTCCGGAGACTCAGGGCGGCTTACAATTTTTGGGATACAACCCAGTGTGCTCAGCAATAGCCTTCCTTCCATTGTATATGCCTGCTTATTACTAAGTGGCATTTTTACAAAGTCAGCTTATTGCCCCCAACAATCTTGGGTCCTCACTTTACCTACCCCGAGAGGATGGAAGGCTGAGTCAACCTTGAGCCTGGTGGGAGTCGAGCCTGTACTAATTGCAGGCAGCTGGAACTTAAGTGCTAGGTGTTTAACAGCCTGCACCACCAAGGCTTTTGCCATCCCCAGAGTCCGGAGGCTTCCCTCAGGCCTCTGGGGGGGGGGGAATGGCCTCCCTAGGGCTCTGGAGGCCATCCAGAAGCCGAATCAGGCCTTTTTCTGGACTTCTGGAACTTCTGGGTGGGCTGTTTTTCTCCCCCAGAGCCTGCACTTACCTGCATCCCAAACAGGCCACATGGAGACTCCAGGGAGGGGCAGGATGGGTGGGGCCAGCCGGTCGGTTCAACTACCGGTTCAGTGAACCAGGTGTAAATTTAACACCCAGTTCTCCGGAACAAGTCCAAACTGGCTGAATCCCACCCCTGGCTAAACTTCACTCTGGAGGGGGTATGGGGGTGATCATTTTCCAGGGGGGTTATTGGGGATCCCAGTGAAGACATTTGGGGTGAAGGTCTCTTGTTTGCCCCCCTTTCCCCCCCAGGTGGAGAAGAAGCTTCCTCTCCTAAAAGCTATCGTCTACTACAAAGATGACATCAAAGAGAAGAGGCCCAACCTCTACAGCGTGAGTAACTTCCCTTCCTTTCTGGCGCTCCCCGACTTATGACCAGAATTTCCGCAGCTAAACAAGCGAAGCTGCTGGAGTGAATTCGACTGTGGGATTTTATGGGCTTTTTTCCCCATGGTGGTTAGGCAAATCACTGTGGTTGTTAAAAGCGAATGGTTCGGTCGTTAAGCGGATCTGGCTTCCCCTCTCCCCCACCCATTGGCTTTGCTTGCTGGGAAAGTCACCCCGAGATCCCGTGCAGGAACGTTGTGCCTCTGAGTGGACCTCTTGGGCAGCCCTGGGCAGAGGGCAGGAGTTGCCTGTGGGTAGCATCCCACGGGGCCTCGTGCCTTTGATTGCATGAAGCAGGGGTGTCAAACTCAAGGTCCGGATCTGGCCCATGGGGTGCTTAGATCCGCCACCCTGGAAACATGGGAGGATTGGCCAGCAGTGCATCTGCCAACAAAAACGGAGCTCAGGAGGATGTATGCAGCCCCACTGAGCTTCATTTTGCTGGCAGGAGGCTGCAAGAGGCCACTGCGGCCAAAAATGGACATTGAGTTGGCCACGCCCACCCTGACCATTCCCCCCACAAGGTCAAACACAACCCTGATGGCGGCCCTCAATGAAATTGAGTTTGACACCCCTGGCATAAAGGGAGGGGAAGTCAGCCGTTCCCTTAAAGGGGAGGGCCAAAACCTAGCGCCCCCCACACCTTCCAGTGGTGGGTTTCCAATTTTTTTTCCTAGTGGTTCACGCGCATGTGCAGTGCTCGAAAACCACCCTCTCTGTCAGTGCTGGTGAGCTGAGCTGTTGTTTAGCTCAGCTGAGGCACAGCAATGTGCTCTGCCGTGCAAATCAGCTGAGCTAAAAAGCGAGGGAATATAGGAGAGTTAAAGGTAGGGGCAGGTGGCCGGGCCCAGTTAGAGGTAGTATTAGCCGGTTCTCCGAGCTATTTAAAGTTTTCGCAACTGGTTCTCCAGAACCAGTCTGAACTGGCCAAATACCACCTCTTGATGCCTTCCAATGCACCGACGTGGGTCTTCACCACCGCTTCCTCACCTGAGTGTGCTTTATTTTTTTTTTCCTTCCGGCCAGTGGGATGAGTTTATGGAGCTGGGCAGCTCCATCCCGGATGAGCAGCTGGACAAGGTCCTGGCCAGCCTGAAGCCCAACCAGTGTTGCACCATCATCTACACGTCGGGGACCACCGGGAACCCCAAAGGAGTCATGCTCAGCCACGACAACGTAAGTGCCTGAGTGCCTGGGACCCCGGGGTGTTTCTAGGGCAAATGGCCACGGCCAACACACTACAGGCAATTTGGCATGGCCAACTTGCCACGGGAACAAGAGTTACATGAATATCAAAGAAATGGTAGAATAGAATCATTGAAGAAAGGAGGAACCAGAATGAAACATGGCAGACAAAATTAAAAATTTTTTTAATTTATCTTAAATAATTGAATTGTTCGAGGCAGGTTAGCTGTGGTTAATGTACAAGTTTATTCAGGTGCTCATTTATTTTTATTTATTTATGATGGGATTTATATGCCGCCCTATCTCCCGAAGGACTCAGGGTGGCTCACAACTGTAAGAAGACATAGAATACAAAAATTAAAATTATTAAAAAAAAATTAAATAAAATCCCAACAATAATTTAAAAACCCACAACAAGCAATAAAACCAGTAAAAGCCAATAACCCCCCTCCCCTGCCACAGTCCAGGTCAGCCTGCTGGAAGAGCCATGTCTTCAGGTTGTGACGGAAGGATCGAAGGTCAGGGGCCATCCGCAGCTCCAAGGGCAGCTGATTCCACAGGGTGGCCACTCCCACAGAGAAGGTTCTCCCCCTGGGGGTCGCCAGCTGACACTGTCTGCCCGATGACACCCTAAGGAGGCCCTGTCTGTGGGAGCGCACCGGTGCTGGGAGATCATTGCCAGCAGTAGGTGGTCCCGCAAATACCCCGGCTGCAAGCCATGCAGAGCTTTATAGGCAATTACCAGCACCTTGAATCTCACCCAGAGGGCAACTGGCAATCAATGCAGCTCACGCAGGAGGGGTGTAACATGGGAGTATCGGGATACTCCCATCACAACCCCCGCGGCCGCATTCTGCACCAGTTGAAGCATCCAAGTGGTCCTCAGGGGCAGCCCCATGTAGAGAGCATTACAGTAGTCCACACGGGAGGTAACGAGTGCATGAGTAACCATACGTCAGGCATCTCGGTCCAGATAGGGCGCAACTGGCGCACCAGGCAAACCTGAGCAAACGCCCCCCCTGGCCACGGCTCCTACCTGATCCTCTAAGCTGAGCCGTGCGTCCAGGAGGACACCCAAGCTGCACACCCTCTCTGCGGGGGGGGGTAACACCTCTCCCCCCACAACCAAAGATGGAACATCCTGGACAGTCCAAGATGCTGGTACGTACAGCCACTCGGTCTTGGCCGGGTTGAGTCAGAGCCTGTTCCTCCCCATCCAGATTTAAATGCCCCAAAGGTGCAATATTTTTTTTTATTTTTTTGGCCCCAAAGGCAGCTGAGTTTGGTTTTCTCTTGAAGAGGTTTTGCTTCTCATCCAAGAAGCTGCTTCAGTTTTTCAACAGTGCACACAGCAAGTTGCCCCCCTTCCTCCTGAGGTCCCTCTGGCTGGAAAGGGCCCCTCCCGACTCCCACCAGCCTCCTCCGTCACATATCAAGATGCACACAGTGATGGGTCGTAAGTCAAGAATACCTGCATCTGTGGGTTTCTTCCTCAAGCTCCTAAGATGCAGAGGTTTGCAAGGGGAAATGAATTGGTTGCGAAGACATTACTGCATTTCCTGCCTTTTGCAGAACAATCTGTACGGGGCATTTAATATTTAAATTAGTGTCTTGGGCATCCAGGTCGTAGTTGACCCCAAGGTGCTTTTTTTTATTTTGCAAGAGGCAACTGGACTTCCTTGGTTTTTCCTTGAAGATGTTTTGCTTCTCGCCTCTCAGAGGAGAAGCGGAACCTCTTCAAAGTAAAAGTCCAGTTGCTTCTTGAAAATTTTTTTTAAAAACCCACCTTGGGGACAACCAGCTCCTGGATGGCTGGGAATCTCCGTAGATGTTTTCCGATCGGGAAACCCTTGCGAACACTCCAGTTGCAGACTTTTTGTGAGTTTGTGTGTCAACTCATAAAATATTTCTCTGGTCTTTTTAGAGTTGCCAACAGGAAGGGAGGGGGGAACATTGCAGCAGCTTGCAAAAGTGGAAGTGCATTCCCTAAATGTTTTCAAAGATAGTAACTAGGTGACTGAAGTTTCTGCCAAGCAAAAATCTAACTGGAGAGCATGATGGATGACTCTGGGCTACGGATGTGTCCCATTGGAGAATATAAATTACGATACCCCCAGGGGGTGGAAAACCAGGGTCAAGGGTGACAGTGAATTATGTGTCTCAGAGTCGGCTACACCAAGGCAACACTGACATGTTTACTCCCAAATAAATCCTTTGGAAGTTTGGCTCCAGACTCATGATTTAAATGAGGGGGTAACTGCCGGAATCCTGACATTGTGTTTCCTTGAAGTGTCGTAATAGCCCAAAGGTGGCCTGAAGTTTTTGTGTGATCCCGTGGGAGGCTCGACGTCCCTCCGTGGCAGCCACGCCCTCTTTGTCTTGCAGATCACATGGACGGCCAGGGCAGCCGGAGAGTATGTGCACCTGAAGACAGCCTTGGAGGGCCAGGAGAGCGTGGTCAGCTACCTACCACTCAGCCATGTCGCCGCACAGATGATTGACATCTGGCTGCCCGTCACCTTTGGCGTGGAAACCTACTTTGCTCAGCCCGACGCCCTGAAGGTTAGTTGGCATGTCCTGCTTCTCCCTTTAGCAGGCCGAGGGGGCTTTTGCGGGGTGATCCTTTCACATCATCCCCACAGTGGCAAGAATGTCAGGGCTGGGAGGGACCTGGAGGTCTTCTAGTCCAGCCCCCTGCCCAAGAAGAAAAGCTTATGCCGTTCCAGACAAGTGGCTGTCCAGTCTCTTCTTAAAAACCTCCAGTGATGGAGCACCCACCACTTCTGGAGGCAGGTTGTTCCATGGGTTGACCAGTCTAACAATAGCGACCCTGCGAGGTAGGCTGGACAACGGGTCAGAGTTGAAGGAGAAGTGAGCTATTGCCTTAAAATTCGAGCTCAGCTTCTAGTGACCCACATGGGTATGGTCAGTGGTGGGGTTTCCTAGTGGTGCACCATCCTGGTGTTTGGGGATCAGCTGAAGTTGTCTAAGTGCTGCCCCCTAGTGGGGAAAGCAAAAGTTGCCTTAAGTACAACTCGATTCCTTTATAGGCAGGTCTCCTTTTACGTTTGCTCTGTTTAGTGACCACTTGAAATAAGAACAGCGCTGGAAAAGTAAACATTATGACAGATTTTGGCACTTATAACTGCTGCAGAGTCACCCCAGTCGCCATTTGTGACTTTCATGACCGACTTCTGACAAACAGATCTGGCAGTAAAATTGCAATTTGAGGTCTCGCTTAATGACCGAATGGGAAGTGACTTCAGTCTGACACAGTCACACCAAGTTTCATTTAACAACAAAGATACTTAAACAACAGAGTGACTAGTCCCCATTGTAGTCATTAAGCGAGAACTGCCTGTTAAGTTTTGGCAGTGGGTGATAGGGAACTGATTCTTCCAGGGTATGTTTTCACTTCCTAGGTGATACTTTGGCTGTGGGGTTTCCTGGTGGTCTCTCGTCCGTAGGCTAGCTGGGATGGTTTCTACTTAGCATTTTCTGATTTGCTGAGGTCAGCCAGATGTTGCTGTCACAAACCCTTATATAGAAGCAAAGAGGCCCTTTCTGAGGGAGGTGGTTGACTAAGGTATAGCAGAGGTAGGTGGGGGGTGGATGGATGGATAGATAGGCAGGCAGGCAGGCAGGCATATAGAGATAGGTAGAGATATAGTGATATAGAAGTAGGTTGAGGATAGATAGAGATAGATAGATAGATAGATAGATAGATAGATAGATAGATAGATAGATAGATAGATAGATGGA
>SOZL01000159.1:0-22119 GCA_009733165.1 Naja naja | reverse complement strand
CTATGTACCTGTAGGTCCACTTCATTTTTAATTATTTTGCCATCTGCCCATTTCAACATGCTCCGGGCCTCACCTGCAAGAAAATAAAGAACTTAAGGACCGCCGAGGCCTTTACTTAGAATTGGTACTTAAGACAGACAGCTACTGCATCTGGGACTCTTACTATAACTGGAGTGGGAAGATGTGATATGTGTGACAAACTCTGACAGGAGTGCCTGAAGTGTGTGAATTTATGCTACCTCCATCATTAGAGATAGTGTGCCACTTCTCTAATTCCTTGGGAAAAAGCAGCAGAAAAGAATTACAGGTGGTCTTTGATTTACAACAGTTTATTTAGTAACCATTTAAAGGTTTAACAGCACTGAAAAAAGTGACTTCTGACAATTTTACAACTGTTGCAGCATCCCCATGGTCATCTGATCAAAATTCAGATGCTTGGTAACTGTTTCATATTTATGACAGTTGCAGTGTCCTGGGGTCATGTGATCAGCTTTTGGGACCTTCATAAACAAAAGAATCAATGGGAAGCCAGATTCACTTAACAAACTTGTTATTAACTTAGCAACTGCAGTGATTCACTTAACAACCTGTAGCAGAAAGGTCATAAAATGGGGCAAAACTCACTTAACAAACATCTCATTTAACAAGAGAAATATTGGGTTCAATTGTGGTTGTAAGTTGAGGACTACTTATTGCAGGCAAAGCTTCCTCAGGTTTTTCAGGTACTGGGTACCCATTATTTATTTAAAACAAACAAAACCTCACAAGGTTTTCAAGATTTCAGTGAATTTACCTCAGGATCAGGAGTAGCAAAATATTTTGAATCTAAAAAACCCCCTCTTCAATTGAAGTTCTGATCATCCCAGCAATGCTCTGGGCTTTGACCTTAAAATAACTGTTTCAAACTCAAAAGGCATCAATTTCAAGCTCAAACAGTTGGGGCAAACACAAGTCTTATCCATTTCAAAACACTGTGGATTCCAAACATCCCTTTTACATCTTCATCTGAAGTCCATCTGATTTCATGCAAGCATGGCATAATTGTGCAAACCTTGGTGAGAGTTTGGCTTTTAAAATAATTTTTAAAAAGTTGTGTGGATTATAAGTGAAAGCTCCCAGGAAAATTGATTTACTTCCTCTGTTCTGCTTCACTGTATGAAACAGAACATTGGAGAAGGCAGAGCTCTTGTTATGCTTCCCATTTATTCCTCCACCAATTTGCTGGTGACATTTTCAGGGGCAGGAAACAAGGAGAAAAGAGCCAACTTTGAAAAAGGCACATGTTAGGATAAGACTAGTGCCTTCAACATTAAGGAAAGGTCCCATCACTGCAATGAACATGAAGCATCTTCTCCCTGGAACATGGCACACTCCACTCACCCATCAGAACCCCCATATTAAAATGATACGCCTGAAAGGAGCAGAGTTCTGTGTTTGCAGATGGCAGCTTCCACCTAGATGTAAAGAGAAGAAAAATTCTGATTTAAAACAATGAGGAAAGATTCAAAATGACTTCCAAACAAAGTGAATAAAAGATGCTATAAGCAGTTTGATATAGAAAATAACAAGACTAGCAGAACTTTGTGTGTGTGTGTGTGTGTGTGTGTGTGTGTGTGTGTGTAAGGAGAGAAAGAAACAAGATTCAGCATTCTTTGTTTTATAAAATTCCCCTGTGGTATTACATAAGCATTGCCATCAATTTAAACGATGGCAATGTGGACCAATGAGCTAGTAGGGGAACTATACACAGACAACTATCGTATCCAATGTGATTATCTTTAAGGATCTAAAATGGCCAGGTGTTCATTGAAAAGGAAATATTAAATGGATTTATTTTCAATATTACTTGCAAGCCAGAATTTTAGCATAGCATGAAAAGAGCAGGTCTTATTAAGTTGCTCTTTTCAGTGTCCACTCACATGTTTAGCATTACAGGCAGTCCTCAACTAACGAACAGAATTGGGGCCAGGATTTCCATTGCTACACAAGGAAGTTGTTAAGTGAATCAAACAGCTGTTAAGTGCATCTGGCTTCCCTCATTGACTTTGCCTGTCAGAAGCCAGCTGGAAAGGTTGCAAATAACCCCCCAGATCAGTGGTGGGATTCAATTTTTTTTAATTACCGGTTCTGTGGGCATGGCTTGGTGGGCATGGCAGGGGAAGGATACTGTAAAATCTCCATTCAGAGGTGGGATTTGCCAGTTCTCTGAACTACTCAAAATTTCCACTACCAGTTCTCCAGAACTGGTCAGAACCTGCTAAATACCACCTCTGCCCCAGATGCTGCAACGATTGTAAATATATGCTGGTTGCCAAGTGCCGAAATGTTGATCATGTGACCATGGGGATGCTGCGAAAGCCATAAATGCGAGGACCGGATTTAAGTCATTTTTTTCAGTGTCACTGTAATTTGTTTTTGGTGATTTAACTTTTTATTAGTTTATCAAAGTATAAAATACAAAGAAAAAAAAAACATGGAAAAGTAAGAAGAAAGGGAGGGAAAAAGAAGGGATATAGTGTAACAGGAGAAAAAAGAAAGAAAAGATTTCTCACTCTCTTTAGCAGGGTAAAAGGTAAAATTACAACCACAATTTTTGCTTTTACACAATGGTATGTACAAGCCATTTCTATAACAATAAGGCTGTCTAGTTTACAAAAAGAGAATCAAAGCTTTATTCCCCCCTCCCCCATTGCTAACACAAAATCTGGAAGCAATTTCAAAATAGAGTCAAAATTAAATATGTCTTATTTGGATAAAAGAATAAGTTTTAACCATCTCTACTTCTCTCTGCTGTGGGTGATAATATATCATTCATTCTCATATTTTCAAATCTAGTCCATAATATTTTACAAACTTTGGAATACTATTTAGCATTACTTAATTTTGATGGCCACTAAATGAATGATTGTTAAGTCGAGGACTGTCTGTACCTTAAACCAGGAGCCCTGGCTTATTCTCTCTTATCCTGTCAGAAGCATATGGCAGGGTTTGTTAGGAATGGCCTTGTTAGGAATAATTCACCTGGAGATAGTTTTATTTTTGGCCTGCATATAAGACTGAAACTTACTGCCTCTTCAATCTGTTCCGGTGTGATGACCACGCCAATGCCACATTCTCTATCAAAGTCTGCTGTATTAATGGGATCCACAGGATGACTTTTAAGGTATTCCAGAGCAGCTGCAGGTATAAAGAATACAGATGGATTAGAAAGGGTGGTGTGCTTCTGTGGGTGGTATGTTTGACCACAATCTGGATGATTTCAACTCAAATCCTCATCCAGCTATAAATCTAGCCCGTGAGCCTACAACTGTCATTACCTTACATTCTCGTCTCCTTCACAAATTGGAAGAGGCATAATCTACATCTGTGTTTCTCACTCTTGGCAGTTTGAAAGTGTGTGGACTTCAACTTCCAGAATTCCTTAGCCAGTTATGCTGGCTGGGGAATTTTGGGAGTTGAAGTCCACACATCTTCAAACTCTCAAGGGTGAGAAACACTGAACACCATTTGATACACCATGAAGAATGGGAAGATAAAAATAAATCAGAGCGATGACAGAGGGAAATTTCACAAATGAATAGGCCATGCTCCTGTAAGGCTTTTCAGAGCAGAACCCATGGCATTTCCAGATGTCTCAGGATAACGCTTCCCACTTGTTACTATAGGGCTAAACTGTGGTATGCTCTCTAACCACTTGCCATGAAAACTCACTACACTTGAGCCCTCCTGTAACTATTATCTGGGTGATTCTTTATATGCTATTTCTTTTTGTGATCTCTGAAATATGTTACTCCTCTCAAAGGCATGGGCAAAATGTTCTCTGCTCAACAAAGACTCTTCCATTACCATATCATTGCCAACTCATCCATCCCATATAAAGTTTAAGAACTCAAAATGGCAATAAGTGTCAATCTTGATATAGTCCACCCACCCGAAATGCCTCACTCTTACCACGGAGACAACCTTGAGCAGGAAGGTTCCTATAGCGGAAAAGCTTCCTGTTTCTCAAGCTCTGACCATTTATTTCATCCGGTCCATTGTGGTATAAGAAGACACGCAATAAGGCCTTTGGGGCCAAATCCAATCATCAGTGATCAAAAAGAACAGGGGACTCTTATCTCCAGCCTGTGAAATTAAGTATGTACCATTGAGCTGCAGATCTGTGATGATCTTTTTGGTAGCAATGTACTCAACAAGGTGACCAAGACGCTTTGAGTCCTTCAGCCTGGAAGCTACATTATACAACAGGGTGCCGACTGTCTTGTCAATCACTGGACCCAGGATTCCTTGTGCCTAAAGAGTAAGTAGAGTTAAAAGGAATAGCTGAAAGTCAGGATAACAGCAAGAGTATATATTAGGAAGAGGCCATAAGTCTTTTAAAAACTGAGAGTCTTTTCTAACCTTAACTCTAACTCTAGGTAAATCCAGACAGATTGTCCACTCTGATATTTCCAAATTGAAAACAAACATTACAGAATTGTTCCAATCCAACAATCCAAAGACTAGCATCCATACAGGTAATCTTCAACTTACAACCGTAATGGAGCCTTCCCATTATGGTTGTAAGTTGTGACGGTCATAAAGCGGGTCAATTTCACAACCTGTTTTGGGATGGCTGTAAACAAACACTGAGCTCATTAAGCAAACACAGTTTGCTATGGGGTCTTTTTGCAGAAAAGCAGAAGTAAATTCCAGTTTTCAGCAAAAAGGTATAATTCACAGACCATAGGAGGCTACAAATAACCATAAACGCAGGCTGGTTGCTCAGTGCCCAAAATCTTGCTATGTGACCATGTCAGGGTGGGGAGAAGACGGCTGTCAGAAGTTTAAACCCAGTTGTAAGTATCTTTGGGGGAGGGTCCACTGGAACTTTGAATAATTGCTAAGTGATTGATGGTAAGTTGAGTTCTTCTAGCTCATTTTAGCTGTTGTGTTTGCATGTATGAATATAAATAATTGGTACAACAGCCAAACTGATTAATTTTTTGTGTATACAAAAGAACCTCAGTCAACTCAGTTGTTATTCTTTAAATCTATAAAACAACTTTTAGATTTGTCTACTTAAAAAGCTAGGCTAATCACATGATTTGAGGGAATTATAATGTCAAAGGCCTCTTTCTTAACAATAGAATACATGTTAAATCTGCCCCACCCAATGACTTCCCTCTTCCAAAAAAAAGGCAAAACATATATTGAAAAACAATAGCCTGGTTTCTTTTTCATTTGTTGTTTATATTCAGGCAGCCTCTATATAGAGTCACACTTTCATTTCTAGAGAGTTACACAAAGGAAGGAAATTCCAGTGCAGAAAAATGGCTTGAGCTACAGTAATTGCCTGCACTAAGATATGAATTTTAATATCTTAAGAGACATTTCTGTAGGATTTTTATGACAACAGTATTGAAACTTGGACCACATTACTCTAATATGTTTGAACTCAGCTAATATTGACACTGAAACGGCTATTCAGTGAACATCTTTAATGTGAATCAAACACATTGTTAGCATTCTTTCAGACATTATCACAAATTGCAGCTTTACCTAACAGTACAAAAAACCCCTTTAAATCTTTACTATTTATATTTGTACTAGAACAGAAGACAAGAATCAAATAAAATTTGCAAGGAGCCTACAAGAAAAACCGATCTATCTATATGAATATTCCAGAGGATGTTATATCTGAGCCTCTTTCAGTTTAGCATCCTAAGAATCACCTCCATTAACCATTGGCATTCCTAGAATGATGATACCAGCAGGTCCAAAAAACCCAATTCCTTACTCAACATATGGCAAGTGTTAGACATAGCTTGGGAACTTAATTATACTTATAAATGACCTATTTAAATTATTTTAGGTTTAAGGCAGCACGATTAACCTGTTCCATTGATCTCAACATGACTAAGTGTAATCTAGCCACTGACACATTTTAGGATTGTTTAAATTACCAGTATAACTACTTTCAACATTCACTGAAAGAATAAACTGAGCAGAATCTACACATAACAAGATAGAAACGACAGCAAAATATATTAGGGAAAGGGAGGAACGGATTTCCAAGTATCTATCAGTAGCAGTTTCTTTATTCCAGTGGAATTTACATCCATGCATGTTTGTATGAACCGCAAAATTATCAGGCTAATTCAAATTTGACAAACCTCTCTAAAATTACATAATGTTGCAAAAGCAGAAGCCATATCTGGGAACTACCTAAGATCTCCTAAAATCCAATGCAAATACCTTTTGCTTAAAATCAACACATTTTTAGCAGTTTTGATTAAATCTATCCTTGCCACCCAATGGCTGTGTTCACACAATATGCCAAGCTGTATTTTGCTCACTCATGGTATAAAACCACAATTGGCCAGATTCCCATATTAAATTGCTGTTTTTTATGTTATATTGTACATTTTATTTTATTTTAATCTATTCTATTGTAAACCAGCCACAGTCACTTATGTGAGAAGGCTGGATATATAAAACGAATAAAATAAAATTACCTATAGTTCCACAAACAAGGCATTAGATAGCTTAATACATTACACATAAACCCAACTATGAATTGCTCGGTACGACCATTGAAACGCTGAGTAAGAAAGCAAGAGACAAATATCGGGAAGTGAATTAATAGCACAAAAGTGGTTGAGAAACGCGGGACAGAGTTTCGCTCGTTTTAGAGGAAAAGTAGTTTCCTGGTGAGCAGAAACAGCTTTTTTTTTGAAACGTAAGTTGGAAATTGAAGGACGAGGAAAGCTTTCGCCCCTTTCAATTTCTTCTTAAAGGGCAGGGTCACTACCGGAAGGGGTGCAGAAAACGTGGCAAGGCTAGCCCCGGACAGCTGGGGAAACCGTGAAGGGCTACAGACGTAAAGAACGGCGGCTACTGAGACCTGTCCGACTGCCTCGCGGAGCAACGCGGTGAGCGCCTCGTTCCGAAGAGTCTCGCGAGCCTTGCTCTCGCTCAGCCCGATGCTCACGAAGAGCCGCAGCGGATCCGATCCATCAGCCGCCATGCTGCCGGCTGCCCCTGCCATCACGCCTACTTCCGCCCGCAGTAGGGCACGGGCTTCTCCACGCCAGTGAGCGCTGCGATAAAACGCAAAACCAATCGAAACTGCGGTCCTCCTCATTGACCAATGAGAAACACTTTCACAGAAGCACGCCTTCCCGGGTTCTCCGACAAATCGGAAAAAGCAGCCTGACAAGAGGTGGGGCTATAGTTGCAGCTGGTTGCATCAATCTGAGAAGATATATTTAAACTCTGTGCTAAGAAATTACGCAGGCAGGTCTTTTATGTTTATAATAGTGCGCTATTCAAAAAGTTTTTTTCCGTTATGAACTGCCCTATTGTAGCCTGGAGGATCTCCTGAAAAATTCCAAGGCTCGGTTTAACATTTTGTTTGGGGGGCTGTGTGGGTGGGAAGGAATGGTAAAAGGTTTGGGTTGCTTGTACAAAACAATCCTTACCAGATCATCTTTGTAAGAATGATGTAAAGTATATTCTTATCAAAATATAGTGTATAAACACTAGTAAAATTGTATAAGCAGAAGCATAGAATCAAAATCACATGAACTATTAGTACCGCTTTATAAAGCCTTAGTAAGGCCACACTTGGAATACAGCATCCAGTTTTGGTCACCACATTACAAAGTGCAAAGAAGAGCAACTAAGATGATTAAAGGCCTGGAGACTAAAGCATATTCCAATATTTGAGAGGCTGCCACAGAGAGGAGGAAGTCAATTTATTTTCCAAAGCAACAGAGGGCAGGACAAGAAACAATGGATGGAAACTAAACCAAGGAGAGAAGCAATCTGGGATTAAGGAGAAACTTCCTAACAGTGAGAACAATTAACCAGTGGAACAGCTTGCCTCCAGAAATTGTGGGTGCTTGGGAAAGGCAGTGGGTGTAGGGATGGAGGGCCTTATTGACATCTCGAAGTGCGCCCCTGCTGTCTTTGGGTGGTGGTGCGCTCGACCCTCTGGTTTTGGCCGGTTTCTCAGGGCTGGGGGAGAGCAGGCCCCTGGACTCAGGTTGATCTACTTAAATGCCAGGTCCGTGATGAATAAAGCTCCCCTCGTTCGGGAGCTGATCGAGGAGGAGGGCGCGGACCTGGCTTGCACTACAGAGACCTGGTTGGGCCCAGAGGGAGGAGTCCCTCTGACTGAGATGTGCCCTCCAGGTTTCCGAATGCTGCATCAACCTCGGGCCCAGGGCAGGGGCGGGTGGTGGTGGTGGTGGCAGTTGTTATCAGAGAGAACCTTTGTCTGCGGGAGACCACTGCTCCCAGGATAGGCGGTTGTGAGTCTCTCCTCTTGAGGTGGTGCCCGGGTGGCCAGTTAGGCCTGTTGCTCACGTACCTTTCTCCCAGCTGCGTGATAACGGGCCTGCCCGAGCTGCTTGATGCTCTTTCCGGGTTGGTGGTGGAGTTCCCCAGACTTATGGTTCTGGGGGATTTTAACCTGCCTTCTCTGGGGGGGGGCATCTGGGATGGCTGGGGAGTTCATGGACACCATGACGACCATGGACCTAACCCAATTAATTCAGGGCCTGACTCATGGGGGACACACATTCGACCTTGTTTTTGTCTCTGGTCAGTGGTATAATGATCTGGGTGGGGGATCACCAACTACTCATCCCCTGTCATGGACCGATCATTATCTCCTGCGGCTGGACTTCCAATATGCCACTCCCTGTCGCTGGGAGGCGGAACCGATTAGGTAGTTCCACCCCAGGTGCCTAATGGATCCTGAAAGGTTTCAGGTGGAGCTTGGGATGATTCCTGCCTCCCTGTTCCACAGCCCGGTCGAGGCCCTGGTGGACGCTTGGCAATGGGCAGCCTCCGAGGCTCTCAACCGCGTTGTACCTTTGTGGCCTCTAACCCGGTGCAGATCCCGGTTGGCTCCCTGGTTTTCCATGGAGCTCCAGGAGATGAAGCTCCAGAGGAGGGGCCTAGAGAGCAGTTGGAGGTCTAGTCGGTCCGAATCTGGTCGAGCACAGCTAAGATCTGTGACTAGATCTTGCCTTGCGGCAATGCGAGTGGCGAAGTCTGTGTACTTCTCCACTCCCATTGCGTCCGCAGATAATTGCCCGGCCGCCCTGTTCCAGGTCACCTGTTCCCTCCTTAATCAGAGGGCAGAGGGGGGGACCCTTTGCAGGTACGGGCCGAGGAATTTAGTCAACATCTGCTGGACAAGATCGCTCAGATCCGGACCAGTCTGGACTCCGACTGGGCAGAGTCTGATGGGGGGCAAACGACGGGTCTTGGGAATACCATCTGGGAAGAGTTTGAGCCTGTGACTTTGGATGAAGTGGATGGGATCATGAGGAAGCTGAGTGCCACCACGTGTTTACTGGACCCGTGTCCCTCCTGGTTGGTTTATGCCACCCGGGAGGTCACACGAGGCTGGCTCCAGGCAGTGGTTAATGCCTCTTTAAGTGAGGGATGCTTCCCCTCTGCCTTGAAGGAGGTGGTGGTGAGGCCCCTCCTCAAGAAACCTGCCTTGGACCCGGCTATTTTGAACAACTTTCATCCCGTCTCCAACCATCGCTTTATAGCGAAGGTTGTTGAGAGCGTGGTAGCTCGACAGCTCCCGTTGTTCCTAGAGGAAGCGGACTACCTGGATCCGTACCAATTGGGTTTCAGGCCCTGGTACAGCACAGAGACGGCATTGATTGCGCTGGTGGATGATCTCTGGCGGGCTCGGGATAGAGGTTTTTCCTCTGTCCTGGTCCTATTAGACCTCTCAGCGGCTTTTGATACCATCGACCATGGTATCTTACTGCAGCGCCTTGGGGAGTTGGGTGTGGGAGGCACGGTTTTGCAGTGGTTCTCCTACCTCTTGGGACATTCGCAGTCAGTGTCGGCAGGAGGGTCAAGGTCGACCCCGGGGCCCCTCACTTGTGGGGTGCCTCAGGTGTTGGTCCTCTCCCCCCTCCTGTTCAACATTTATACGAAGCCGCTGGGTGAGATTATCCGTGGTTTTGGGGTGAGGTATCATCAGTATGCTGATGATACCCAGCTTTTTACCTCCACCCCAAGCCAACCCAGTGATGCTCTCAATGTGATGTCTCGGTGCCTGGAAGCGGTACGGGTCTGGATGGGTAGGAACAGGCTCCAGCTCAACCCGGCCAAGACCGAGTGGCTGTACGTTCTAGCATCTCAGATTGTCCAGAATGTTCCATCTTTGGTCATGGGGGGAGAGGTGTTACCCTCCGTGGAAAGGGTATGCAATCTAGGCATCCTCCTGGATGCACAGCTCAATTTGGAAGATCATGTAGGAGCTGTGGCCAGGGGGGCATTTGCGCAGGTTCACCTTGTGCACCAGTTGAGGCCCTATTTGGACCGAGATGCCTTGCATACGGTTACTCATGCGCTCGTTACCTCCCGTGTAGACTACTGCAATGCTTTCTACATGGGGCTGCCCTTGAGGACCATTTGGAGACTTCAACTGGTGCAGAATGCGGCCACGCGGGTTGTGATGGGAGTATCCCAATTCTCCCATATTACACCCCTCCTGCGTGAGCTGTATTGGTTGCCAGTTGCCCTCCAGGTGAGATTCAAGGTTTTGGTTATCATCTACAAAGTCCTTCATGGCTTAGGTCCGGGATATTTGCGGGAACACCTGCTGCCAGCAACGGTTTCCCATCGTCCTGTGCGCTCCCACAGGCAGGGTCTCCTCAGGGTGCCGTCAGCCAGACAATGTCGGCTGGCAACTCCCAGGGGGAGGGCCTTCTCTGTGGGTGCACCTGCCCTTTGGAACCAACTGTCCATGGAGCTTCGGATGGCTCCTGACCTTC
Organism: Naja naja; assembly: GCA_009733165.1. Lineage (NCBI taxonomy): Eukaryota > Metazoa > Chordata > Lepidosauria > Squamata > Elapidae > Naja > Naja naja. Next base: position 11,323 of record SOZL01000159.1, on the reverse strand, counting down.
GTTCCTTCCATTGCAACCTAAAGACTTGGCTTTTTAGATCGTCCAACCTGGACTGAAGGGTTTTTAAATTGTTTTTAGATCAGTTGGTGGTTATTTTTAATTTAATTGGGGTTTCTGTTTTTATTTTGTGAGCGCCCTGAGTCCTTCGGGAGATAGGGCGACATAGAAATCCCATGAATTAATAAATAAATAAATAAATAAATAAATAAATAAATAAATAACCAGAAGTTTTTAAGAAGAGAATGGACAGTCACTTGTCTGAAATGGTACGTGGTCTCCTGCTTGAGCAGGGGGCTGGACTAGAAGACCTCCAAGGTCCCTTCCAGCTTTATTCTGTTTCTGATTCTCTTAGGACTTAATTTGTAACCTTAATCTAGGCCAGGGCTGTTAAACTCATGGCCTGGAGCCCGGATGCGTCATGTGCTGGCTACGCCTGGTTTAGCAAAGGGGGAAAAAGTCCAGATACATCATGTGACACTGCTGTGACGATGTGAGTTTGACACTCCTGATCTAGGCTGAATGCAGCTCACCAGTAAAGCTAATTTTCTTCAAGATCAAAACACTAAATCCGGATGGGGCCACAAAACTTAAGTGGGTTGTCAAAAAATACATGATGAAGAAAGAGTTCTTGGAAATAAACATCTTTGAATGCAATGAGATTTTCTTCAAATAGGCCAGCAAGAGTTCACAGTTAAATCATAAACCAAAGAGAATATAATGTGGGCCATTATGCATTACAGGTAGTCCTTACTGTTAAGTTTGCATGAAGAGTCAGACGCGAAGAGCTTCAGTGAAGAGTTTATTAAGTGACTACAGCTCGAATGGACCCGACTTGGCTGGGCTACGGCTGCTACTTATAGCCAGCAGCGAGTTGCCAGCCAATCAGAGTGCAGGGTTTTCCGCACTATTTAAACCAATCCTATTTGACATTTTACAAGAACAATTCAAACTAAACCAATAACATTCAAACCTACATACATAACACTTACCTTACAACCCTTTGTTCAGTGACTACAGTATTTGAAGTTACAATAGACTAAAGACATGATGACCAGTCCTCACACCTATGACAATAGCAGCAACCCCACAATCACATAATTAAAATTCAGGCACTTGACAATTGGTATGTATTTACAATAGTTGCAGCATCCTGGGATTCCATAATTGCCATTGGTGAATTTCCCAGCTGGCTTCCCACAAGCAAAGTCAATGGGGGAAGCAGGATTTTGCTTAATCACCTCTTGATTCACATAACAATTGCAGTGATTCACTTAACAACTGTGGCAAATAGGTCATAAAATTGGATGTGGCTCATTTAAGAGCTGCCTTGCTTAGCAATGAGAATTCTGGTTCCAGTGGTGATCATAAGTTAAGGACTACCTGTATTATGTACTATAGGAAGTATGGAAACAATGAAACATTTACTAAACTTTGTGAAATCAGACAGAGCATTTAAATTAAGATGGGATAAATTTTGCAGGAGTTTTCTGATCAAGAAGGATACATATCTAAGCTATTATATAAAATTCTAAGTAATTTTGGAGTCAGTCAGTGGTGGGATTCAAATATTTTTACCACCGGTTCGGTGGGTGTGGTTTAGTGGGCACAACTTGTGCACGCAGCGACTTTGCGCAGGCACAGAGGCATTTGCGCAGGCACAGAGGCATTCTAACTCACCTCCTGCAAGTCTGCGATCCGGTCACTTCAGCAGCTGCTGCGCAGCACTCTTCTGTGCCGCGCAAAGCAGCTGCGTTTCAAATTCAGAGGATAAAGGTGAATATGGGAGCCGGGCAGGCAGGCAGACCCAACAGCAGAGCAGCGGAGAGAACCGATTCGGTCTCCACTGCTCATCGCTGCTACCTGCTCAGCAGAAGTGATGAGTAAGCCTAATTATATTAAAATATGTGTAAGTTAAGGATTACAAGTAGTCCTTGACTTACGATCAACTGAGTCCAAAATTTCTGTTGCTAAGTGAAACATTTGTTAAGCAAGTTTTGCCCCATTTTACAACCTTTCTTGCCTCACTTCTTAAGTGAGTTATTATTAACTGCAGTTATTAAGTTAGTAACAAGATTGTTAAGTGAATCTGGTTTCACCATATAATTTGCAGGTAAGAAGGTCACAAAAACTGATCACATGGCTCCAAAGCACTGCAACCATCATAAATATGAGTCAGGTCCCAAGCATCTTAATTTTGATCACTTGACCATGGGGATGCTGCAACGGTCGTAAATATGAAAAGTGGTCATAAGTCACTTTTTTCAGTGCTGTTGTAATTTTGAACTGCCACTAAATGAACTATTGTAAGTCAAGGACTACCTGTTATACTCTAAAATATAGAAACCGTAATACCGTGTTTCCCCGAAAATAAGACCTACCCGAAAGTAAGACCTAGCACTATTTTCTAAACCTGCCCTAATATAAGATCTACCCGAAAATAAGACCTAGTGTAAATCTCCAGTTCCAGGAAGACTTTTCAGGAGCAACCGTGCACCCAGAAACATGCCCCCTACACACTCACACCCACTATTTGGCACCATAAATATATAAGACCTACCCCGAAAATAAGACCTAGTGTGTTTTTGGGAGCCAAAAAAAATATAAGACAGTGTCTTATTTTCGGGGAAACACGGAACTTATCTATATCCACATGTATATGCATTGACAGGAGTTCCCATCTGTGCAAATCAATATTGCAAATACTGTACTTCTCACAGTTAGCTGTCATCTAGATCAGGGGTGTCAAACTCAAGGCCTGGGGGCCGAATCTGGCCCGCAGGATGCTTAGATCTGGCCCACAGGACTGCCCTGGAAACAGCAAAGGACCCACCCGCTGTGCCTCTGCCAGTGAAAATGGAACCTGGGGGAGGCGCACATGGCCTTTCTGAGCACTGCTTTTGCTGGCAGGGGGTTGCAGGAAGCTGTCGCAGCCAAAAATGGAGCTCGAGAGCCCATTTTCGCTGACAAAATGCTTGGGCCACCACAGGTGCTTCCAACATGATTGATGTTGAGCTGGTCATGCCCACCCCGGCCCCACAAGGTCAAACACAACCCTGATGTGGCCCTCAATGAAATCGAATATGACATTCCTGATCTGGATGGTTCACCCCATTTAGTAGTTCAGATATATGGCTAATGAATTAGATGCTCAGAAAGCAAAACAGATGATCCAATTAACAAGTAATTCAGGTTGGGTTATTTGTACCCATCCTCACTGAACTAATTTTATCATTCATCTTGCACAAACACGGACATATAAATGCATATGTATATATTCTGGTATCTTTTTCTGCAAAGAAATTCAAAGTCAGCTCTGTTTTATGATCTGTCGTTGCCTAATATCTGTATAAAACCCAGGATATTTTGAGAAACTCTTATCAGTTAGCAAAATAGCTTTGGAGGCAAAAGAGGCAAATTAAAAACGCACGTTTCCTGAAGGAGTTGGCTTTGATATCTGATGAAGTTATTTTTGATGGGGACAGATTCTTTAAATCACTGTTTCTTAACCTTGGCAATACTAAAGGTGTGTAGATTTCAAGTCCATACTTAGTTGTGCCAAGACTGGGGGACACTGCTTTAAAAACACCAAAGCTTTATATAGAGCTGATCAGGAAATATTACGTATTTGATCATGTGCCATCGTTGTTGTCAATTCTTGGCAACCACATGATAGATTTTCTCCAGGATGATCTATCCCAAACTTGGTTCTTCAGGCCTTCTAACAGTGTGCTTGTTGCTGCTGTAATTGGGTCCATCCACTTGGTGGTGGATATTCTGTCATTCTTTTTCTTTCCACTTTGTCCAGTCCTAGTTGAACCCAATTCATGGAATAACATGGAATGTTATATGGAAAACTACTGTCTGCATCATTCTGATTTTTGTAGGTATAGACATATCCTGGCATTTGGGTATCTTTTCTATGGCTTTCATTGTTAACTTATCATCACTAGTCTCTGGTATGTATCTGGTGTGTATACTTCTGATAATCCGTCCTAAAAGGCAAAAGCTATCTACCACTTGTGTTATGTATGTAGGTTTGAATGTTATTGGTCTATTTGAGCTGTAGTCACTTAATAAACTCTTTGCTGGAACTCTCGCGCCTGACTCTTCATGCAAACTTAACACTGGGCGAAGGTGGGATTTCCCTGAAGAGAAGACGCGGAACAACAAGCAACTGAGATGGCTGCGCTGAACACCCCCAGCACCGTTTGATCCGGCGACGGAAGACTGGGAATCGATGCGGATCGTTTCCACATGTTCCTGGAGGAACGATCTCGCCGCATCCCGAGACGGAAGAGGGCGGTCTTTCTCACGCACTGCGGTCCGGCAGTCTTCAAAATGGCGTAAGGCGGGAGCAGCAGAGCTGAAGGTAATGGAATGGCCCGATTTAGAGAAACTTTTAAGAGCCCATTACGCCACAAGTATCGTGCCTCATTAAGAGACACTAATTTTACCGTCGGGATCAAGGGATAGCGAGAATGTTAATGACGTGGCAAGTTTAAGGGACATTGGGGTGCTTGTGACTTTACTAACTTAGAAGAGGCCATGCGTGATCGGTTTGTTTTAGGCCTAAAGATAAGGTCTTACAAAGCAAACTTTTAATGAAACCTAAGATCACGTTTAAAGAGGCCATTGAAGAAGCTGTTTCAGCGGAAGCCACCAAGTCCTCAGCTGCGGCCATGAAAAAGATTAACAAGGCCTCAAGCCAGGCCTCAAGCCATTCTGATGGGGAAAAATCCACAACAGCTCATTGCGAACAAATAGACTCTGATTCTGATGGCAGTGAGACAGAGGAGGGGATTTTAAAACTCAGAATGGAAAAGAAAAGAAAAGACTCTGGGAAAAACAGGCAAGGGTTCTATTGCAGAGGCTGTGGGGGGGGCCACCCCCGCACTGAATGCCACTGTCAACTCTAAAACATTAGTATTGGGTCTTCCATTTGCTTCCAGTGTTGCTATTGCAGTTGAGCCTGGTTGTGGTATGCGTTTGATTTTTCTTTAGCCTCTTTAAAAGTTAATTGAAGTTAATGGGTGGGGTTTTTAAATAACAAACTAATCATGTTTTATCTTTATGTCATTTTGTAAAAGTGCGAATTATAATAATTGAATGCCTAAAGCAAAGCAATGAACAGAACATATTGACCTGAACAGAACATAATGGGCATTGCTTAAATAGTTCATAAACAAATATGATCTAATTAAAACCTGGAAGTTTGCTGGATTGCAGAAGGCTGCAAATGACTGTGTTTAAGTGGTTACAAAACTGCTGTTCAACGCAATATTCAATATCAATTTTAATGACATAATAATAATTGATGCCATAATGATTATGGTACCATAACGATTATGGTATCAATAATCAGCCTTGTGATTGGATTGCTTTGTGTTGGCAATTATTTCTGAGTGTTTAGACTCTAGATTATTCACTTTGCTGATTTTTTTTCCTGGTCCCTAGTTTCTGATTTGCACAAAACTTTGAACAAGCTCTCATTCAGTATGAGCTTGCACTGCAGCTAAACTTAAGAATAGAGGTTTCCCATATTGTGCATCCCTCTAACTAGGATACTGTACACCTTCAAAGAAGCAATAATGTTCATTTAAATAAAACCATAATATTTGCCTAAAAGAAGCAACCCAGTTAATCCTGTATACATCATGCAATACAGGGAAGCACTAGCAACTTCAACCTTATGTCTGAGCAATTACTTTCCATGAAAAGATATCAAATTGCCTAATAACTCTCCTAGGCTTACAGTGAATTGAACACTATTTGCATAAATGTGCATATGAAAAAAGGAGGTCATCCAAGACTGAGTACATTTGGAAAATATCACAGGAGGACTATAGTTTTTGATTTATTTAATGGGACATAACTCGCAGAAGGAGGTGACTCTCACCTTAACTTGGGGAACTAAAGTTCAACAACAACAAGCTAAACTTGGTAAGACTGGTTTGTACTGATCTGGTACTAGTTCTGGACACCACTAAGAAATCCCAGGACTATAACCTGGACTGGGAAGTTAGAAAAAAAAACTTCTGAGGAAAAGGCAATGGCAAACAATGTTAGTAATTGGCCCAAGACTATCATTATCTTTATCTTAAATACTCATGAAATTAAGGTGAATAATTTAAAATAAATAAGGACAAGATTGAAATCTGAAACATTTTAAGTACTGGAGAGTGCTTCATTGGCAGGCTTTGGTGTGGCATGATCGCTGTCATTTTCTCTTTTGGTGATTTTAAATTATTAATTTAATTTGCACCAAGACAAATTCCTTGTGTGTCCAATCACACTTGGCCAATAAAGAATTCTATTCTATTCTATTCTGTTCTGTTCTGTTCTGTTCTGTTCTGTTCTGTTCTATTCTATTCTATTCTATTCTATTCTATTCTATTCTATTCTATTCTATTCTAATGCAAACATTAAACAGTCTTCCTGCGAGCTTTGGGACACAGAGCAGTATCTTGCACTTTAAACAAGGATTTGATGATCCCGTTGTAGATGTCTGCCTTATCCTCTTGTTTGGAGTTAGTTTATTTTTAGATTTCTGCTCCCTCCCTGCCACCTATCCTCTTTTTGTTGATTTTCTTTGCTTTTTTTAAGACTGAACCTTAGCATTAGGTAAAAGGGGCATTTGACCTCTTCACAGTTTGACAAGGTCTGGCAAGCTTTTTGCATGCCTAATTGGTTTCAAACAGATAATCTCCATGAGATCACAAATGGGAGGGGGCATTAACTTGCCCCACCCTCACAGCTGTAATTTTTGTGAATTTGTGTTGCCTCAGTAGATGGCAGCAGCTTGCAACCTTGGTAGTGCAGAATTCTGACTGCAGCAAAATCGCACCTGGTTAATATTTGCATGGAATACTGCACCCTGGAAAATGCAGAATGGATGGCTAGAAAGGACCGCTTGCATAACACAAAATCAATTCATTCGTCAGAAGCTGACATAAGGTCAACCTTTTTAACTACTTGTTACAGTTTGTTTTTGGGAGGGGAAAAACAAGAATTGCCTGATTGGAAAGTGGTCAGGAGGAAATGCCTCAGGTTGAACACTGAAGGTTCAGCAGCCTGAATGCAGCCTTTAGGACAGCGATTCCCTATTCGTGTTATTCATTTTTCTATATTTACATTTGTTTTTGCAAGTTTTATATCCCAGGCGAATTATAATGGGTTGGAATGATAAACATGACAATAGAAATCCATCAAGACGATTAAAGAAAAATACAACAGTAATAACAAATCGACCCTTTTCCGCTGATACGTACGCTAATAAAATTTAGCTGGAAGACTGGAAGAATTAAAACTGCCTCTATCTTTGGAAAACCATGAGATAAGGAGGGAAGGATGCAGAATCTTTTGAGAGTTAAGAAGTATCCAAACATCTGTTAGTAAAGGTGAAGCTGCAAATCACAAATGAAGAGCCTTGGTGGTGCAGGCTGTTAAAAGCCTAGCACTTAACTCCAGCTGCCTGCAATTAGTGCAGGCTCGAATCTCACCAGGCTCAAGGTTGACTCAGCCTTTTATCCTCTCGGGGTAGGTAAATTGAGGACCCAAGATTGTTGGGGGCAATAAACTGACTTTGTAAAAATGCCATTTAGTAATAAGCAGGCATATACTATGGAATGAAGGCTGTTGCTGAGCGCATTGGGTTGTGCTCCAAAAATTGTAAGCCTCCCTGAGTCTCCGGAGAAGGGTGGCATATAAATATGAATTAAAAAAAAAAAGAATGGCTACATTTTAGGGAATATTATAGATAGTCCTCAACTTATGACCAGTTGCTTAGGCATTCACTTCTAATTTTCAGCAAGAGGCCCATAGCAAAGAATTGGTTTGCTTTTCAACAGCCTTCTTTCCTTAATGACCACCATAAAAAAAGGTTGGAAAATCTTTTTTTACAATTGTAAAAACCTGCTTCACAACTGTCATGAATTATGGCTGTGATGGGCATTACCATCATCAGCTGAGGATTACCAGTATGTTGTCTTTGCTTTTTAACTATGATATTTATTTGTAGCCTGCCTTTATTTTTAGTTTTTACAAATAACTCAAGGTAGCAAACATATCCAACCTGTTAAGTTTGCATGAAGAGACAGATGCGGAGTGCTTCAAGCTCTTTCTTTATTAGTGACTACAGCTCAGAACGAACCCACTTTGGCTGGGCTGCTGCTACTTATAGCCAGCAGCCGCAGTTGCCAGCCAATCAGAGTGCAGGGTTTTCCGACTTTTTAAACCAATCATTTCTTACATTTTACAAGAACAGTTCAAACTAAACCAATGACTTTAAACCTGCATACATAACACCCCTCCCCACTAGGTTCAGTCCATACTCAGACCCCAGCCTATCTAATGTATTCTTTTAAATAGATGGGGCTCTTATGTGTAATGCTGAGACCCACGTGGTTCAGATGTTTTAAGGTTCTCACCTTGTGAGGGAGGAAATGTGTCTGCTGACATTTCCTTACTAGGACTAGTAGTAATGGTAGAACCTGTTTGCTTACTACAACCTGGTCTCTCCTCCCAATCCATCTCCAACCCAATGTCAGCACCTAAATCAGGTAGTGATGTGCAATCTTCCATTTGTGAAAATGGTTGTTGGTATTGTGACAGGTTTTGGGATGGTTCCTGTCCTGTTAGCTCGTTACACATGGGGTTGATTCTTGCTTGCTGATTACACCCATGATCCTCCCTTCCCCTAGAAGAGGCAGTAGGTATGGGAACCAGAGAGGAGCAAAAGCGATGCTCCTGAGGCAATCTGGATCTTAACTGATCAATGTGCCTGCTCCATAGGACACCATCCTTCGTTTGTACCCTGTAAGACCTGGGGCCTGTGATTTGGGTTATCTCAGCAGGAATCCATAATGGTTCACCCATAAGGTTCTTAGCATAAACAGAATCACCCACAGTGAATTTTGTAATTTTGCTAGTGGAATCTAGTGGTGCTTGGGTGCATAAGTGGGATGAAGGCCATCAAGGGGAGACCTGAGTTTCCTACCCATCAACAATTCAGCTGGGGTTAAATTAGTTGAGGGTTGGGAGTGATATGCTGAACACTGAGAAGTTTTTCAACTCTCAGTGATATCCCTGGACCCAATTGCTGAAGTTTTTCCTTGGTAAATCGCCATATGCTCAGCCCGCCGTTCAAGGATGCCCAGGGGATGTCAGGGCATGTCTGATACCCTGTTGTGCTAGATATGATTCAAAAAGATTGGATGTAAATTGAGGCCATTGTCAGAAACAAGCACATCAGGTAACCCGTGAGTTACAAAAAGCTTGTTAAGTTGTTTGATGACAGCTTCAGTTGTGGTGGATGCCATAGGGATAACCTCTAGCCATTTGGAATATGCATCAACTATAATAAGGAAAGTGTGCCCTCTGGTAGGGCCAGCAAAATCAATGTGAATCCTGGACCAAGGGCCCCTAGGACATTCCCATTCCTGTGTGGGGCGAGAGGTGGGGCAGGCCTGACTACCTGACAGTTGGGACAAGATGCAACCCAGTTTTCAACCATTTTGTCAATACCTGGCCACCATACATAACTCCTGGCCAATCCCTTCATTCTGACAATCCCCAGATGACCCTCATGTAACATTTCCAAAACCCTTTTTGTAGTTTTGCAGGAATAACCACCCTGTTACCCCACAAAATACATCCTCTTAATACAGATAATTCAGTTTGCCTGGATTTGAAAGGTTGGGGAAGTTGAGGTAGATCTTGAAGTGGCCAACCCTTCTTAATCCAGCCTATAACAGGAGCCAAAGTGTCTTTGGCAGTCTCTCTGGCAATTTGAGCAGCATGTACTGGAAGCTTGGCAACAGTTTCTAGAAAAAGGTGTGAGTCTCAGGAACAGGGTCCTCAATGTGTGAAGGAAGTGGGCAGCGACTCAAAGCATCTGCATGCCCAATGTCTTTACCAGGTCTGTGGATCAGTTTGTATGAATAAGCAGCAAGAAATTCAGTCCATCTCAGCATTCTTGGTGACAGGATTGTGGTGTTGGTTTGTCCCTGCCACAATGCCTAAAAGAGTTTGTGATCTGTGACAATAGTAAATGTTCTCCCATATAAATATTCATGGAATTTTTGACAGCTGCTGCAATCGCCAAGGCTTCCTTGTCCAGTTGGCTGTAGTTCCTCTCTGCTTTAGTCAAGGTGCGAGAGTAAAATGCAATAGGGGCTTCCTTCCACTGGGAAGCATGTGGCTCAAAACCCCCTCCAAAAGGGGAAGCACAAGTCAGAACAACAGGAAAATTCTCAGAGAACTGTATCAGCACAGCATCAGACGTGATTTGTCTCTTGATATTGTTAAATGCTGCTTGTTCCTTCCTCCCCAGACCCAAACAGATTTCTTGTCCAGCAACCTATGTAGGGGTTCTGCAATGGTTGCCTTCTGAGGTAGAAACATATGATAAAGTTAATGAGTCCCAAGAATGCTTGCAAATCTGTTTTGCATTTTGGCCTGGGGGCTTTGATTGCCTGAACTTTTGCCTCTGTGGGTGGATGCCATGTTTATCAATCATGTAACCCAAGAATTCCACTTTATCTGTTCTAATGTGCATTTTTCTTCTTTGACTTTTAACCCGCTTTTGAATCTGGTTAAGACTTCCCTGAGTCTCTCATGTAACTGCATGTCATTTTCAGCAGAAATTAAAACGTCATCAAAATAGGGCACCACCCTGGCAAACCTTGTAACATCCTTTCCATAAGGCTTTGGAAGATGCCTGGTGCCACGCTTACTCCAAACTGCAACCTTTGCATTTGAAAGCACCTCTATGGGTTACAATGGTTTGGGCTTCAGCAGTGGCATCATCAACTGTTAATTGTTGATATGCCTGTGCCAGGTCCAACTTGGGAAAACTGTGCCCCTCCAAGGAATGTAATAAATGATGCACTACTGGAACTGGATATGCTCTGTTGTAGCCATGGTTCAATGTCCCCTTGTAGTCTCCACAGATTCTCACTGACCCATCAGCCTTGACTGGTGTGACTATGGGTGTCTCCCACCTGGAGGTCAGTGGGCTCTAAAACCTTTATTAGTTTATCTAATTGTGCATCAATTTTTTCCTTTAAGGCAAATGGACCCTTCTGGGTTTTAAACGGATTGGTTGTACTTTGGGATCTAGGTTAAAGGAGATAGTCCCCAAGTACTTGCCTAATCCATTGCTGAAGACCTCTGGAAACTCAGACTTCAAAGCCTCTTCCCACTCAGTGTTGCTCACGGATTGATGCCAGTCACCCTAGAGCCATTGAACCACTCAAGGCCCAGCAGACTTGGCTGGTCCTTGTCCACCATGGTCAGTGGTAGGCATTTTGTGGCCTTTGAACTT
>SOZL01001606.1:0-25464 GCA_009733165.1 Naja naja | reverse complement strand
TGAAGACATTGAAGAATACTGGGCCTAAAGACAGAACCTTGGGATACCCCACTATATATTTCCCTCCATGTAGATGTAGTTCTATTAAGAACTACATGTTGAGTGCATTTCTGTCAGCCAGTTATAAATCAATCTGGTGGTGATGCTATCTCACATTTTTCTTACTTACCAAGAAGTAGGTTGTTGCCTACTTTGTCAAATGCCTTACTAGCTATATACTAGCTATATACTATATATTTCCCTCCATGCAGATGTAGTTCTATTAAGAACTACATGTTGAGTGCATTTTGTCAGCCATTTATAACTCAATCTGGTGGTGATGCTATCTCACATTTTTCTTACTTACCAAGTAGGTTGTTGCCTACTTTGTCAAATGCCTTACTAGCTATATACTAGCTATATACTATATATTTCCCTCCATGTAGATGTAGTTCTATTAAGAACTACATGTTGAGTGCATTTTGTCAGCCAGTTATAAATCAATCTGGTGGTGATGCTATCTCACATTTTTCTTACTTACCAAGAAGTAGGTTGTTGCCTACTTTGTCAAATGCTTACTAGCAATTAGAAAAATCTAGCAATTAATAAGCCACAATTTAATTAACCATGTTAAACCATGGCAATGTTTTACAAACACATGCAAAGGAAAAGTAAACACAATCAGTTTGTGCAAAAGGACTTGCCATCATAAAAAAATAGGATTATTTTTCTTTTACTAAAATAAAGCAGCAAACCTTTTCTCCTAGGAGAGTGGTGGTTAAAACAAATATTCTAAAACCTGTCTCTTTTCATGAGGATAAATCAATCATTTAACATAAAGTAATAAATTCATTTTCTTTCTTTGATATTATGGATCTTGGTTGCAATTGGAAAAGTGCTATATATATTTTGGATCTCTTAATAAAATATTTGAGGCATAGTAAGAACTTTTGATGTACTTTAAATGATTTAAAATAAATATAATGTGCTTGACATCTTTTCTAACTAAATGTATAAATATATATATAATTGAATTAAGGCTTCAGATTTTATTTTTCTAATTCAATCTTTAAAAATTACTTTAAAGGCAAAACATTGGCTATCCAAAATGTTTTATCAATGGCTTTTGAACAAAGGTTTGCTTGAATATTGTAAACTTACATTTTTTGACATTCCTTACGCTCTCCCAACATAGGATCTCCCATCTCCCCAAGAATTGTAGCTTCCACTTCATAATGAACTATAAGTGCCTTTTCTGATGGATGTACATCAATATTTCCTCCTTTTACCTTTCTGTTAAGTAAAAATTAAATAGTGAATTAAAAACCTACAATTTTTGTATCAGCTAAGCACAGAAATAAAAACATTTTGAGTATTTTTCCAGGTTGCAGTACCTCACAAGTTTGAACTGATCAATATAATCTATATTGTTTTATAAAGTTGCTGTTACATTCAGTATGCTTCCTTTTTATTATTTCCAGCATGTGAGCTGCGCAAGTTTAAAAGAAATGAAACCATATCCCACCAAAAAGCAATTAAGATCTTCCCTAACATCAGTAGAGAGAATGGCCATTCCCATGGTTAGCAAAGAGCTAAAGCCACCGCAGGGGCGATACGCTCGAAAAGGGTAGGCTGGTGTCGCCCCAGACCGGCCCCGCTTTTCCACTAAGGTTCTTTCCCTTGAAATCACCCAGCTATTGGGCATTAACCTGGTGCAGCTCAACACCTTCTGAAAAGCTAGCCGCCCTCCTGGCCGAGGCATCCTTCCTCTCCTGCCATTTTCTCCAGCAGAAGAACCGCGCCCCTACTCGGCCTTCTGCTCTTACTCGGTTCAATGCGCCCTCCCGCTTCACTTTGGCGGGACAACCATTACCTTTGAGGTACCGAGCATCCTCTCCCTGCATAGCGGCAACGGTCAACCTTAAAAGAGGCAGGAAGGAGAGGGCGACCGCCAGCGAAGCCGAGACTGGTCGGGTTGGGTTCCGTTACCAAGGGAGAAAAGCGAGCCGTACTGCGCAGGCGCAAGTCGCAACACGATGCGCAGGCGCAGAGGGTTTCTAGAGAAGAATACCTTGCTTGGAAGTGGTGCGGTGTAACATTTGCTGCTGTTTGTAAACAGGAGCTTTCGTAAATGAACGCTTTTAGTTTTTGATCGTGGCTAGGCTGAATAAATATGCTGAATGTTAAAGATACAGTACAGATTTTTGACTTTTCTGCGAGAAAAGTCTAGCATCCTTTGCGTTTTAAAATTTCTTAATTTAGCCATGCAATATTGACACATGAACACGTGATTAAAAACAAAGACATAATTTAGCAGCAATAGTGAATTTGATTTTCACTATATTACATGCTTAAATGTGTTATGTCTACACTTCTACACTTCACGTTTTGTCTTAAATTCACCGTTTAACATTTTCCACATCCAAACTCTAAAAGACAGTTGATTTTAGGTAGAAGATTATTTCCCAAGATAGACAAATTACCTGTTTTTAACTCATTTATACTGTATTGCAAATGTAAACACAGAGCTTAGAGAAAGAATATATTATCAAAATAAGGTCTAGGGAAGACATGATAGCTTTGTTTCAATATTTGAGGGGCTCCTACAAAGACAAGGAGATCAAACTGTTTTCTAAAGCACCAAACGGCAAGGCAAGAAACTATGCAAGCTAACCAAGCAGAGAAGCAACCTAGAACTAAGGAGGAAATTCCTAATGGTGAGAATTATCAACCAATGGAATAGCTTGCCTTGGGAGGTTGGGTTACTCCATCACTGGAGGATTTGAAAAAGAGACTGAACAACCATTTGTCTGAAATTGTATAAGGTCTCCTCTCCTCCTTGAGCAGAAGGTTGGACTAGAAAACCTCAAAGTCCCTTCCTACTCTATTGTTCTATGTTCTCTGCCCCACAAGTACACCACTTAATTGTTGCTTCAGAAGGGGGGCATTAACAGACCATTTATGAAGTGATCAAGTCCACAATAAAAATATTGGCCTTGTGTGCATCATCAGTATAAAATTGTAAAACTGCACATTAATAGTAAACATACAACTTTGGATCAAGTAGAGGTTGGTCAGCTTCTGTTGCCTTCCGTTTTCATTGAAACATACAATTTAGAGGTGCCTAAAAATGTCTATGCAACTGTACACAAGTAGTTCTAGACTTACGGCTGGTCTCTTAGCAACTATTTGAAGTTACAAGACAATGCTGAAAAAGTACATCCCATCCGGTTTCAAAGTTATGGCCGCTTCAATTCCCCCATTGTTCACCCTTATGACCCACCCACTGCAGGGATGCAGCAGCGCTCTTGCCTATCTATCTCCCCCATCTTACTGGGTCTCTCTGTTCAGTCACGCAAGGGAGCCTAAAGAAGCTACCTATGTAGAAGGCAGTTATGGTTGTAGGCCTTGGCCAATTCCCCATGCAGCCATCCCCTTCTGCCCCTTGGGATTCCCCCAGGGCAAGGCCTGCTTGTAAGCTGGCCTTTCAGCCAAGCAAGGGAGTCTAAAGAAAATACAGGCAAAGGGAGGAAAATTACAGCTTATAGACCTCAGCTGACTGTTGATCCAGGCACCTGAAGGACTTGCAGGACTCAGCCTGCTGCTCACCCACTTCCAGAGCCCAGCAGCACCCAATTTACCTTTGTATTTTGCAGAATTGCCCAGGCAAGGCAAGGCTTTCTTGTAGTGGTTGCCAGCCTCATGGCAACCTTGTGCAAGTCTTCTAGTAAGTGGTACTTCTGGGGAGACAGTAGGAGGCTTTTTTTAAAGGAAGCTCCATTTGTAGAGTTTGTGCAAAAAAAAAAAGCAGAGCCTCCTAATCTCATAGAACAGGGATCCCCAATCCCCAGCCGTGAGCCACACATGCATCCTCAGTTGTGTAAGCAGTGGGCAAGTGTGTGTGTGAACGCTCCATTTGCACGAGTGTCCCCTAAATGGAGCTGTGCACATGTGTGCTTGCTGGCCACTCACAGGGAACTTGCCCCCCCAGTCGCTCTGCAAAGCTGGAAAGGTTGGGGAACACATAGAATATCAAATTAGCCTGGAAAGCAAACTGGTCTTCCTCTGAAGAACAACTAACCAACAGAGGGCAACATGCCCATATGGAATTGTTCTGCTACTTTTCTCTTGGAAAATTTGGCAGCTATTCTAAGAACTCTTTTAGTTTGGGGGGACTGAACCTCAAAAGTCATAGTGAGAGCATACATTTAGAAATATTTATCAGTCCAGAAACAATTTTCTGTTTTTAGATACCAAAACACAGCCTCCTTAAAAAAAAAAACCTCTACAAACAAATTGAATCTTCTTTAAAAAAGGGGTGTCTCCTCAACAGTACCACTTGTTAGAAGATTTGCATGAGACCAGCTGTCTCTCCAAGAAAGCCTAGTCTTACCTGGCCCAGGCTCCTCTGCAAAAAAACAAAGGTAAGTTAGGTGCTGCTGGGCCCCGGAGGCGGGTGGTCCCTCAGATGGCTGAATGGGCAGTTGTCCAAGGCCTATGAGCTTTAGCTGCTCTCTGCGCCAGTAGTTCTTTAGGCTCCCTTACATAACTGAAACACCAGCTTGATAGCAGGCCTTGGCCTCAGGGAATCTGAAGCGACAGAAAGTGGTGCATCAAGTGCCTCGGGGTGGGAGAAGCCGTGGGAGGCCTGGAACAGATGGGCCTGGATAAGTGCTAGGCCTCCTGAGGCACCTGGTGCTCCACTTAACAACCTGGGACATTATTTAATGATTCACTGGGGGGAGCAGGGATAGGGGGATTATTAGGTTTGACACTTCACTTAACAGCCATCACAACGTGCGATTGTAATGGACAGGCTCCTTTATGATTGTAAGTTAAGGACTACCTGTATGTTCTTTATGATATTGTAATATTTAATTAGCAGGTTTATAGCTCAGAGAGCACTAAGTACCTCTCATTAGAGATCTTTGTAATACTTCTCTTAGGTTATTTTGATGGTCCTTGGAAATACTAGCCTAGGGTAGTAATTCTTTCAATATTCCATATGTTTGTCTGAAGAAATTAAAATCAGAGTGACATTGCATGATGAGCGATTTATATTCTTCATAGGCATGAATTGCAACTAAATAAGCTTTCAACTTAATTATCGTCCTTAACTCTAAATAAGGCTACAGAGGTAACTCACAGTGGTGGGCTTAACTCTAAATAAGGCTAAGTACAGTAACTCACAGTGGTGGGCTTGCTAAATTGTTTAGGTATATAACTGAAGTCTGAAGCATGGAGAAGGTACTAACAATCTCAAATGATCTCAGAGAAAGCTGAAGATTGCTAATTAATACTTGGATGGGAGACTTCCAAGACTTCCCTCAGCCATAGGCCTGACAAGGAACTCAAAACAACAAACAACCAGAAGGAGGCAATGGCAAGCTATGTCTGTACTGTTGCCTAAATCAGTGGTTGGGTTCTGAGAATTCCTTATCATGGTATTTGGAGTCTGAATGTGCCAATCCAAAGCCTATCTTTTAAATTTTTATTTTCTAATTAAATTGCTGCATGTTTTTCAGAGACAATCTGGCAATTTTCTGTAGAAAATTGGAAATGGCAAAGCCTCCCACACAACCATAAAATTGAGAGTGATTCTGCAACCATAGAGCAATAGAATGGCTCTAAATATCTTATAGATAGATAGATAGATAGATAGATAGATAGATAGATAGATATTCACCCTCATCTTTAGTTGGTCATTTTGCTGATTCTAAATTTGCCAATTCTGTGGAATTTTTAGAATTTGTTTCAGATTGTGAGATTCTAAAATATCTACATTGTTTATCTCTCTCTCTCTCTCTCTATATATATATATATAATATCCTGGAATAGGTCAGAGACAATGTTTCACTTCAAAACTGTGAACTCTCTATAACTATTAATACTTTCTATATTTAAATAGTGGATGAACAATTAGAAGAATTATTAGAATGTTAGAAGAGGAAGAGTTTGTGTGATCAAATATAATAAAAACTCAGTAGTGTACAAAAGATTTCATATATATATATATATATATATATATATATATATATATATATATTTGTTTTCGTAGATTTTCACAGGTAAAGGTATGTAGGTCTTGGTGTATTTGGGTCTTGTCCGTGTAAGGTATTCTCAATCTTACACGGGACAAGACCGAATACACCAAGACCTACATATATATATATATATATATATATATATATATATATATGGGTCTTGGTGTATTGGTCTTGTCCCGTGTAAGGTTGAAATACCTTGCGTTTGAAATCTCATCCGTCATCTTCAGGCTGGTGTCTTCAGCTCGTTCTCCTGGGAGAAGTTGAAGCTGAAGACACCAGCCTGAAGATGACGGATGAGATTTCGTCAACGTTGTATTCTCAACCTTACGGGACAAGACCAATACACCAAGACCTACATACCTTTACCGTGAAAATCTAAACAATATATATATATATATATATATATATATATATATATATGTAGGTCTTGGTGTATTCGGGTCTTGTCCCGTGTAAGATTGAGAATACCTTACACGGGACAAGACCCAAATACAAATATGAACAAATAGTAAAACTAATTGGAAATATCAATCAATTGGCTGCACATTTTGCATATGACTTAGCATATTTTAATACATTTAGAGCAATGGATCAAAAAGTAAACAGTGAATATCAAAAAGTAAACAGTTTAAGTAAAATTAACAGTATGATCAGGACATTTGTTTAAATGTGGGATTTAAAATGTTTCAATGTGCCAACATAAAATCGGCAATGCAATACAATATGTTTAACAATTTTGATAACCCTGTCACCACATAGGTAAAACCTTAGCCCAAATAGGATAGTTTTATATGACCCTTCCAGGACTGCATTAGGAAGGCCATCATACTGAATCAAGAAGAATGCCCTCCTATATTTAGGGATTCTAATTTGTCTTGGGTTAGCAGGTTTAAGAAGATAAGGAATTGGTTAGGAGCTTATCCTTATGAAGATATGCCAGTCTAATCGAGTAATCTTCTGTCTCAATATTACTGTTACATATTCATACCTAAATGTGCAAAGTTGGATTAGCAAAAATTAAAGGAACTCCCATTTTTTACACATTGCTTTGGACCAGAATGATACATAGCTCTCATTAAGTCTGACATATCCGACCTACCACACCAAGAATATTTTGACACCAATGTATAAAATGTACAACCAGGTGTCAGTAAAAATCTTACTGGTGCTAGCCTCATAGCAGAAACTGCTTGAAACACAGCAGGGGATTTGAAATGTAGACCCAAGTGGTCTGAACCAAACGAGCTATATAGGCTTAATTGGGCACCAAATAATAGCTGTGCACTCTAATTTTAACTGATTAAAATTCCGTAATCTCAATATTAAAAACAAATCTCATAAAACTTCTATATGAATACAGGTAGTCCTCGACATACGACAGTCCATTTAGTGCCCGTTCGAAGTTACAACAACACTGAAAAAGGGACTTATGATCGTTTTCACACTTACAACAATTGCAATATCCCTGATCAAAAATCAGGCAACTGATTCATATTTATGACTGTTGCAGTGTCACGTGATTCCCTTTTGCAACTTTCTGACAAGCAAAGTCAATGAGAAAGCCAGATTCATTTAACAACCATGTCATTAACTTAACAACTACAGTGATTAACAACTCTGGCAAGAAAGGCCATAAAATGGGGCAAAAATGACTTAACAACTGGCTTGCTTAGCAACAACAATTTTGAGCTGTGTTGACATCGTAAGTAGAGGACTAACTGTATGAGACTGGTTAGTTCAGTACTGAGCAGAGTAACCACAAACTAGCTTTATAATTCAATTCCAAGTATTTTATGGATAGCTTCAGGTCTTGCAAAATAGTCTAGAACAGCAGTCCCCAACCTTTGCAGCTTGGTAGCCTGGCTTGGGGGGGCGGGGCGGGGAGAGAAGAGAACTGACCCATGAGAATGGTGGGGCGGTGGGCGCATACACGCAGCTCGACTGTGCAAGCGTTGGGCTGTCACACATGCGTGTGAGTGTCCACCGGCCTCTGCAAGTTGTGCTGCATGCATGCAAGCACACTTCAGCCACTCGTGTGGCCCAATTCTGAATAGGCCACAGCCCGGTAGTGGGCTGTGCCCTAGGGATTGGGCAGCCCTGGTCTAGACCATTTCTGCAAATACTGAAAATTAGCTGTCCATCGCCAATGGGCTCTAGATGGATTACAAACCAAAATCCATAAAACAGCTACAAAGTGGAACAATACAAACAGTCTTGACTAAAACAATCTTAAAAACAACTTTTGGCAACAAAACAGCCTCCCACAAAGTACAGCAATACATTAACCCTATTAATGAGCAGCCTCCAGACATTGGGTCAGTACAGTGACAGCTTCAGCTATGCAGCTTGGGGTTGAGGGGTAAAGTTGGGTTGCATCAGCATACTGATGATACAGAACCCCAAATAATCTTGAGAAACAGGAGGAAGACCCACAAACATTATTTTTAATTATTTTTATTATTTAATTCGACTTGTATGCCGCCCCCTTTCTGAAAGGACTCGGGGCGGCTCACAGCTAAAAATACAGCAATAAATAAGTTACCTAAAAACATATTAAACAATTACAAGCCAAATTAAAATTAAAACCCCAAAGTTAAAACAATCAAACCCCCAGAGGGTCAGCACAGCCCGGACTGTAAAAATAGCCAGGTCTTTAAAGCATGGCGGAAGGTGCGGAGATCGGGAGCCAGCCGGAGCTCCGGCGGAAGAAGATTCCATAAAGTGGGAGCCACAGAATAGGCCCTCCCGGGTCACCGCCAGGTGACATTGAGTCATGGACGGCACCCGAAGACCCGTCTGTCGCCCGTACAGGGCGGTTGGTATTGATGCTGGGAGGAGTCGTTCTCGTAGATATCCTGGACCCATGCCATATAGGACTTTGAATGTTAACACCAAAACCTTGAATGACAATGATTTGATAAAAGAAATCGGAATCTGGATCAAAACGTAGTTTGAGAAAGCATCTCAGATATGACACTCCCAAGTTTTCATGAACATAAAGGGAAGGAGAGAGAAAATGCATTCAGACTTAAATGATTCTGTTATGGTAACTTTATTATAAAAGCACTACCTGGTATTAACATTCATAACTCTGGTTCCCTATTCTGGTACACATTGACGAGCTGACAATTGGCAAATGATCTTAGCCAATGGTTTCATATAGATGTTAAGCAATAGAGAAAACCATCAAGCCCTAAGTCACCAGAAATGAGGAACCACAGATGTGACCCTCTCCAACTATTGAGGAAAGATGTAAACCAATAGAGCTCAGTGCTTCCCACTTCTACCTCCACAGCTGGTCCAAAAAGATATTGTGGTTGACAATATTGAGTATTTATTTATTTATTTATTTATTTATTTATTTATTTATTTATTTATTTAGTCAAGCAATTATAAGATAACAGGTATAAGTATAAGCATGGTTATGAATACATGAAATGGATACATATAAGAAAAAAAGAATAGGACAGGGATGGTAGGCACGTTAGTGTGCTTATACACGCCCCTACAGACCTCTTAGGAAAGGGGTGAGGTCAATAGTAGACAGTTTAAGGTTAAAGTTTTTGGGGTTTGGGGAAGAAACCACAGAGTCAGGTAAAGTATTCCAGACATTGACCATTCTGTTGCTGAAGTCATATTTCTTGCAATCAAGTTTGATGCAGTTTACCTTGAGTTTGTATCTATTGTGTGCTCTTGTATTGTTATGGTTGAAGCTGAAGTATTCATTGACAGGTAGGACATTGCAATATATAATTTTATGTACTATACTTAGATCAGACTGAAGTAGTTCTAGGTTGTCCAGGTCTAGAATTTCAAGTCTGGTGGCATAAGGTATTCTGCAACAAGTAGAGGAGTGGAGAACTCTTCTTGTGAAATACGGTGAAACTCGAAAAATTAGAATATCATGCAAAAGTTCATTTATTTCAGTAAAGCAACTTAAAAGGTGAAACTAATATATGAGATAGACTCATTACATGCAAAGCAAGATAGTTCAAGCCGTGATTTGTCATAATTGTGATGATTATGGCTTACAGCTCATGAAAACCCCAAATCCACAATCTCAGAAAATTAGAATATTACATGCAATCAATAAAACAACATCGGACCTCTGAAAAGTATAAGCATACATATGTACTCAGTACTTGGTTTGGGCCCCTTTTGCAGCAATTACTGCCTCAATGCGGCGTGGCATGGAAGCTATCAGCCGGTGGCACTGCTGAGGTGTCATGGAAGACCAGGATGCTTCAATAGCGGCCTTCAGCTCTTCTGCATTGTTTGGTCTCATGTCTCTCATCTTTCTCTTGGCAATGCCCCATAGATTCTCTATGGGGTACAGGCCAGGCGAGTTTGCTGGCCAATCAAGCACAGTAATCCCATGGTTATTGAACCAGGTTTTGGTGCTTTTGACAGTGTGGGCAGGTGCCAAGTCCTGCTGGAAAATGAAGTCAGCATCCCCATAAAGCTTGTCTGTGGAAGGAAGCATGAAGTGCTCCAAAATCTCCTGGTAGATGGCTGCATTGACCCTGGACTTAATGAAACACAGCGGACCAAAACCAGCAGATGACATGGCTTCCCAAATCAACACAGACTGTGGAAACTTCACACTGGACTTCAAGCATTTTGCAGTGTGTGCCTCTCCATTCTTTCTCCAGACTCTGAGTCCTTGGTTTCCAAATGAGATGCAAAAGTTGCTCTCATCAGAAAAGAGGACTTTGGACCACTGAGCAATAGACCAGGTCTGTTTTTCTTTAGCCCAGGTAAGCGCTTCTGACGACATTTGAAGCCCATGTCCAGGATCCGTCTGTGTGTGGTGGCTCTTGATGCACTGACCCCAGCCTCAGACCACTCCTTGTGAAAGTCCCCAACATTTTTGAATGGCCTTTTCTGACAAAACCTCTCCAGGCTGCGGTCATCCCTACTGCTTGTGCACCTTTTTCTTCCACATCTTTCCCTTCCACATAACTTTCTATTAATGTGCTTTGATACAGCACTGTGGGAACATCCAACTTCTTTTGCAATTACCTTTTGAGGCATTCCCTCCTCATGGAGGGTGTCAATGATGGTTTTCTGCACAACTGTCAGGTCAGCAGTCTTTCCCATGATTGTGATTCCTACTGAACCAGACTGAGAGACCATTTAAAGGCTCAGAAACCCTTTGCAGGTGTTATGGCTTAATTAGCTGATTAGAGTGGGACTTGAGCCTAGAATATTGCACCTTTTCACAATATTCTAATTTTCTGAGATTGTGGATTTGGGGTTTTCATGCACTGTAAGCCATAATCATCACAATTATGACAAAACACAGCTTGAACTATCTTGCTTTACATGTAATGAGTCTATCTCCTATATTAGTTTCATCTTTTAAGTTGCATTACTGAAGTAAATGAACTTTTGCACGATATTCTAATTTTTTGAGTTTCACCTGTATTTCTGGACTTTCTCAACTGTATTAATATCAGATATGTAATGTGGGTTCCAGACTGATGAGCTGTATTCAACTATTGGTCTAGCAAATGTTTTGTATGCTCTAGTTAGTATGTGATATTACCAGAGAAAAAGTTACGCAGGGTTAGGTTAACAACTCTTAATGCCTTTTTGGCTATGTAGTTACAGTGGGTTCTAGCACTTAGATCATTACTGATGAGTACTCCAAGGTCCTTGACAGAGTTTGGATCATCAACAAGGTCTTGACTATTCAGTTGTTACTATAGTGTTATAGAGTGTAACTGAGTGATGAAGAAACACTAGAATGGAAGCACCACTATCTTTCTGGTTCTGCCAAAGATAATCCACAAGCATGATGGACATTGTCTCCATGCTGTACCCTAGTCTAATATCAGAATGAAATGGATGAAGAAGTTTCCTCCAAGATCCTCTGTAGCTGTTGTCCAACCACTTTTTCTACAAACTTCTGCAAAAGGAAATCAGAACTAACTGATCCAGCGAGGAAGGATCGAGTGACAACCTCTTAAGGAGGGGGATACCATTACCTCCTTCAAGATTGGTGAGAACATCCCTCTGTTAAAATGGTTGACATCATTGTGTGTGATTTGGTCACCAGTGGTCTCTTTCTGGGCTCCTGGGAGATATATACAGTCAGTTATAGAAATTAAATAAACTCCAAAAGTCAATAGATGCTATCAAGGTTGATATTCTTGATTCTGTATACTGTACCATATTCTAAATATAAATCATGTTCTTTTACATGAAATTTTCTGATACAAGAGCAATATGGATCTACCATATCTCAAGACACATAAAATGAAAAAAAGGAACATTGAAGATACAGATTGGAGTCTGACAGCTTTAACATTTTCACAATTGAAAGGATATAGACATTATTCTTTGTCTCTAGATGATAGATGGGACAACTCTTAACCACTGACTAATGCATTTAATATACATTACTAATATATTTTAGTATCTATAGTATATCTAGTATATAAATATAATCAGTGGTAGGATTTAGCAGATTTGCACGACTTCAGCAGAACCAATACCTAATTTTTTGTTGAGTTCAGTGAACTGGTTAGATGCATTCTGGAAAATCTGTGTTTTCTGGAACACATCTGGTTTTCATTCAACTTCTTTCCAGGTGGGGAAAAAAACCCTCCCTAAAAGTTGGGGACAGGGCAGGGCCTGCGCATAAGGTGGCAGCCTAGGGCCGGTGGAGCACCAGAGGTTCGGGGAGGGTGCTGAAGTGAGTGGGCGTCCTGCCTGCAGCACCCATGCCAGCTGCGTCTTCCCAGCCAGAGCTGGAATGCCACCGTGTTTAAGTGCCAGTAGATGCTGGCCTTCCCTCTGGTGGGTTTGGGCAGCTGCTGGAGAGAGACGGGCCTTTTTGGCACCTGGCACCCAGATGCCTTCACTTCCCCCTAGCATTTCATTGCTAACCTGATTTCCAGCTCTGTCACATTTCTTCTTCTTTCTTGCTGTCATGTGCAGGGAAACAAAAGTTTGTGAGACTAAAAAAAAAAGTTCTTTTTTTTTAAAGTCCCACAAACTTTTGTTTTCCTGCACATGATAGCAAGAAACACAACAGAGTTGAAAATCAGGTAGGCAAAGAAATGCTTGGGGGAAGTGAGGGTATCTGGGCAGTGGTAGGTATGGCAAGCTCCATGCCATGGTGCTGTTCTGCAATGGAGAAAAGGGAAACGAAGTAGCTGGCACAAGGGGGGGAGGAGGAGCAGGGAGAAGAGAGAGGGAAAGCAGCCTCCTCCTTACCTTGCACCTGCTGCTCTGTTTCCCATTTTGCCATTGCAGCGTAGTGCCCAGGATGCCCTTTGGCAGTGGGGGGGATTGGGTGATGGTCAATCCAGCTCACATAGGGTCAGACTGGCTGTTGCAGGAGGCTTGTCTTGCATGTGCAGCAGAGCTGGAGGATGGGGATGGGCCACACCTCCCACAGTGGCCAACCTGACCCTGGGCGAACCAGTTGTTAAATTATTTGAATACTACCACTGAATATAATTTAGTATATATGACTAATGCATTTAGTATACTGTACTCAGTATCATGTGGCTATTAAAGTGCAACTTCTACTGTTGAAACGCTGATTCCATTTCACTAACTTTCTTTGTCTCAAACCCTTCTTTTATTTATTTTTGTTATCTTGCCTAATGAAGAACTTGATATTGTACTTACTTTGGTGCCAATTTGATTGATCATAATAAATGTTCTGTCTTGTCATGAATGTTGGTTCTGTTTCAAGATTATTGAGGTAAATGGTATATGGAAATTGTAAATCAGTCATTGTCTTACTGACTTTTACAGGAATGGGGCAGAGCTGGCATTGACTTTCTGTAATTGCAATACCACATCAAAATATAGTATATGAGCAAGGAAGTAATAGGGAAGACATGGACTTGGTCATTTTGTCAAGTGACAAGATTATTTTCTAACCAAAATAACTATGCCTTGAAATTCTATTCACAATTATGTTGTGTTCCCCCACTGACAGAAGAAAGATGCTTTGTCATTGGTATTAATTATAACATATTACTTGGTAGAATTGTTTTCAGTTTCCCTTCCATTCTCAAAACTAAAATCAACTATGGATTCAATTCCAGAACTTTCAGCCACTCTTAAAACACCTCCCTAAAACTTGCAAAATAGAATAATATTGTGGGACTATATCTGTATTTTCAGGCCTCTTTTTAAAGACACCATTACATATGAGCTAAAATTTAAGGGCATTTGTCATTGCCTTTTATTTGCTGGGAAACAGCACAATAAAATGACAGCTTGGTGTTCTATCAGCTTAGGTGCTGATTTAAGTGGATCCTCTAGTATGAATACCAAATCATCTGCAAACGCCTGTAGTTTATATTCTTCTTTTTTAATTTTCATTCCTTTTATTTCTTCATCTTCTCTGATAGCTCTATTCAGTACTTCTAGTGTTAAAACAAACAGCAGGGGTGACAGAGGACAACCTTGTCTGGTTCCTTTTCTTATCCCTATAGATTCTGTTAGCTCTCCATTTACCAATATCTTTGCTGTTTGATTATTATATATTGCCTCAATAGTTTGTATAAAGTTTTTCCAAAGCCCATTTGCATCATTTGCAATATCATAAATCGCCAGTTCACATTGTCAAATGCTTTTTGAGCATCTAAAAACATCAGTGCCATCTGTTTTCAGAATGTGTTTCATAATACTCCAGAGTATCTAAAATTATTCTCACATTTTGCTTAATTTGTCGTTTTGGCAAAAATCCATTTTGATCTGTGTGGATAAATTCATTTAAGTATCTTTTCATTCTTTCTGCCAAAATTGAAGCAAAGATTTTATAATCTGAATTCAACAATGAGATAGGTCTATAATTTTTAACTTCTTGTAGGTCCATTTCTTCTTTAGGTATTAGGGTAATATAAGCTTCCAACCATGTCTCAGGTATTCTCTTTTTAATAAGACTTCATTCATCACTTCTAGAAGGGAGTGCTTAACACTTCCTGGAAGGTCCTGTAAAATTCCGGTAGACCATCTGGGCCTGGTGCTTTTCCTGTATTTTGTTTCTTCAAGGCTTCTGTTAATTCCATCATGGTTATGTTCCCTTCTAACATTGTCTCAATATCTTCAGGTATCTGTGGTAGTCTTGTCTTTTGTAAATACTTTTCAATTTTTCTTCTAGGATATCTTCTTGGGAGTACAGTTTTTCATAGTAGTCTCGGATAATTTTTTTCTTTTCATCATTCCCATGCTGTATATTCCCTTTTCCATCTATTAATTGGCCAATTTTCTTTATTTCTCTTTCCTTTCTAATTTTATACGCTAACCACCTTCCTGGCTTATTACCGTTTTCAAAGTAATTTTGTTTAGCGCCTTTAATCTTTTGAGCGATTTCTTCCTTGTCCATTAGAGCCATTTTATGTTTAATCACATCCATTTTCCTTTTAATATCTTTCCTTGCGGTGATTGTTGTAATTCTTCTTCCAATTTCCTAAAATCATCTTCCAAGATTTTGAGTGTTCTTCCGTTTAATATTTTTTTCCTTATATAGTCAATTATCAAACCTCTTG
Organism: Naja naja; assembly: GCA_009733165.1. Taxonomy (NCBI): domain Eukaryota; kingdom Metazoa; phylum Chordata; class Lepidosauria; order Squamata; family Elapidae; genus Naja; species Naja naja. The sequence goes on along the minus strand of SOZL01001606.1, from coordinate 9,920 downwards.
TATAAGCCTTCATCGCATCCCAACGAGTTTGTAGAGATGTATCTTCTTTTCTATTTTCCTTGAAAAAGGTAAGTTCTGCCTCAATTTTCTTTTAAATTCTTCTTCTTTCAAGATCATATTATTTAATGTCCATCTCGATCTTCTCCTCTGTCCTTTCCAGGCAACTGTCAATGGATTGTGATCACCCAGATCCCACTTTCAATTTGAATTTTCTGTATATCGGGAGCATATCTGCAGATGCCCATACCATATCTATTCTTGACCATGATTCATGTATTGCCTCTTCTGTTGTGGAGCGTTACTTGTGGAATTGAAGGTCTTCTACTCATTGTTGCAGAGGTTGTCAGAACCAATTCCAAAAAGAAGGAAGGAAAAAAAAAAAGAAGCCAATAAGCAAAAATAAAATAAAAATTAGTGTTATAAAAGGAAGAAGAACAATCCTTTTAACAAGAAAAAAGGAAAAAGAATAGTAAAGGAAAAAGAGGTTCAATTACATATCAATAATACAACAATAATTTAGAAAAAAAATTTAAAAACTTGAATTTAAAAAGGAAATAGGATAATAAAAAAAGTCCAATAGTTAACTATCTTGTTTCCAGTAGAATAAAAAAAAAAACCAACTCTCAAAAGAAAAAAAGGCTAAGAGTTAAAAATAGGAAGGTATCAATAAGAAAAGGATAAAAAATAGTAAAATAGTAAAATTCCCTTTAGGAATAACAAAAAATATTTTTAGGGCTCAAATTATAAAAATTAAATTCAAACAATAAAAGTCTTGGCAGGAAGCAATATCACTTTATTCCATTGCCACTATGCAGAGTCCAGAGCTTAACTAGTGAAGGCAGGAAGATAGCAGCTCCTCTGTTTTTGCCTCTCGAAGAGATCCAATTTTTTATTTTAAAAGCTCAATATATAATAATCAAACAGCAAGATATTGGTAAATGGAGAGCTGACAGAATCTATAGGGATAAGAAAAGGAACCAGACAAGGTTGTCCTCTGTCGCCCCTACTGTTTGTTTTAACACTAGAAGTACTGAATAGAGCTATCAGAGAAGATGAAGAAATAAAAGGAATGAAAATTAAAAAAAGAAGAATATAAACTACAGGCGTTTGCAGATGATTTGGTATTCATACTAGAGGATCCACTTAAATCAGCACCTAAGTTGATAGAACAAATAGAAGAATATGGAATGGTGGCAGGTTTAAAATTAATAAAGATAAAACAAAGATCCTAACAAAGAATATGTTAGCATAAGAAAGATTTAGAAGATTTATTAGAGATCCAGATTGCAAATAAAGTTAAATATTTGGGAATAAATATAACATCAAGATGCAGTACATTGAAAGAAGATAATTATATAAAACTCAAACAGCAGATAGCGACAGATCTTAAAAGATGGGAAAATATGCAATTATCTCTTATTGGCAGAATATCGACAGTTAAGATGAATGTTTTACCCAGAATCTTATACTTATTTCAGACAATTCCAATTAGACTTGGGAAAGAATACTTTGAAGATTTAAATAAAATCACATCAAAATTCATATGGCAGGGCAAAAAGCCAAGAATCAAATTTAAGCTATTACAAGATGCAAGGTCAAGAGGGGGATTCGCACTACCAAATTGGGAATTGTATTATCAAGCTGCAAGCCTGATGTGGGTGAAAGAATGGATAACATTGAGAAACAATAGATTGTTAACTTTAGAGGGTCATGATCTATTACTAGGATGGCATGCTTTCTTATGGTATAAGGGAACTAAAAACAAGGATATTTTAGAAGACACTATGTTCGAGAAGCTTTGTTTTTAAATTGGGAAAAACCAGAAAACAACATTATATACAAATTCCATTATGGGTATCTACTATTGAAGCTTTTCATATGCAATAATATACAAGAAGGAACAAACAGTTAGATATGAAGAGATTTTAAATGAAAAGGGTGAACTCAAATCGATGCAAACACTACAAGAACAAGGTATAAAAATGAATTGGTTTTCATATTTGCAAGTACAATCTAGATATGATGAGGATGTTAAGAATGAAGGATTTATAAAAAGCAAACTGAATTAGATAAAATTTTGATGGGCACGAACGAAAAAATGATTAAAAACTTTATGGTTATTTATTAGAAGTTAGAATGGAAGAGGAGCAGGTTAAGGAAACAATGATTGCTTGGGGAAAAATTTTGGTTATGGGATAGATTTAGAGAGATGGCAAACACTGTGGGATCAGAATTATAAAATGACAATGTCAACTGCATATAAAGAAAATTTGTATAAGATGTTTTACAGGTGGCACCTATCCCGAGAAGGATTGCAAGAATGTTCAAGGATAAATCGGATAAGTGTTGGAAATGTCACCAGATACCTGGCTCCTACTACCACATGTGGTGGACTTGCGTTGATGCTAAAAGATACTGGACTAAAATCCACATGTGGCTGGAAAAAATGATACAACAACATATAGACTTGAAACCTGAGATATTCCTGTTGGGAATTGTCCCAGAGACATTTAACAAAGATTTGAAATATCTGATTGTTAATGTACTGACAGCCGCTAGAATTGTATTTGCTAAAAACTGGAGAAATGATAAGACACCTATGCAGGAGGAAGTGATTAAGAAGATTTTGGATTGTGCCGAAATGAGTAGATTAACATTTGAAATTAGGGATCAAGAAGAAAAGCAGTTTTATAAGATATGGAATATGTTTTATCAATGGTTAGACAAAAAGTTTGGTAATGTATTTTGGGAATATAAAGATAGATAGAACTGTTGAAATAATATAGAGATTATAATATGACAAAGGATTAATAATAAGGATTATAGCTTTTCCTTTTTGTAATATTGAGTATGAATAATGAGGGGTAGGCACTGTGATTTTTGACCGACCGACATACTTGAAATTGATATGGATTTATGTGTTGTATGTTTGTTTGTTATGTTTGTGTTTTTGGAAAAATAAAACTTTTTATAAAAAAAAAAAAAAAAAAATGACAGCTTGGTGGAAGAATGCACATAGAGCATACCGCTGGAATGCAAAATCTACTTCAATCTGGAAAGTTCTATCAGCAAAATCCTAAATGCTCTGCCCTATGACTAGATGAAAATGTTTTACATTCCACGTTGGTCATTTTTATTCAACCACAAATTTGTTCCATCCTGTTTCCACAATAGTTCAAAATGCTCTTCCTAAAAGCCTGCATTTTTAAAAATTGCATATTTATTTCTATTAATCTATCAAATTTAGGCACCACTGATCTCATTATCTAAGTGACTCTTATATCGATAAATATTTCATGCACATTTGGAAAGCAAGTTCCCTGATATACTTGGGTTTTTTTCTTGTTTTGGTAAGAAGTTTCCTTGTAGACCAATTTTAATATAAAGATAACTGAATCATCCCATACAATTTCTCCAATCACTATTTTTTTTCCAAATCTTAAATTTGTGCTTCCATACTGAGTGTTTCTAGTGCTACCAATCTGAAGACTTTGTGAAACTATTCATATTTTGCTTTGTAACAGGTTGTTTGTGGTAAGAAGTAAGATATTAGTGATAATAAAATATGCAAATATTATAAATTGAAGTTGTCTTCAAAGCACTCATATTTCATGAATGATGTGCTTCATGAATTAGTGCTTCATGAAACACTAATATGGAGATAGTAACAAGCTTTAAATTCCACTTATACAATGATGTTCCTCACTTATTTAATCCTTTATTCAGTGACAAAATAATAATTTTAGAAGAACTTGAATATGGTGACCTCATGGTTAAAAAGGAGGTTTCCTGATCTCTATGCAGAAACTCAGTGAGGATAAAAATATGCCTGCCATTTACTTTTATATGATTTATTAATGGCAATTCATAATTGTATCTGGATCATGGTGGCCCAGTGGTTAGAATGCAGTATGTAATTCTGCTGACTGCCAACTGCCAGCAGTTCGGCAGTTCGAGTCTCAATGGCTCAGGGTTGACTCATCCTTCCATCCTTCCATGGTCAGTAAAATGAGGACCCAGATTGTTGGAGGCAATATGCTGACTCTGTAAACTGCTTAGAGAGGGCTATAAAGCACTGTGAAGCGGTATATAAGTCTAAGTGCTATTGCTATTGGATGCAAATTGACTAAGAGCCTTGGTGGCTCAGGCTGTTAATTGCCTGCACTTAAGTTCCAGCTGCCTACAACTGCTGTAGGCTCGAATCCCACCAGGCTCAAGGTTGACTCAGCCTTCCATCCTCTCGGGGTAGGTAAATTGAGGACCCAAGATTGTTGGGGGCAATTAGCTGACCTTGTAAAAATGCCGCTTAGTAATAAGCAGGCATATACAATGGAAGGAAGGCTATTGCTGAGCACACTGGGTTGCATCCCAAAATTGTAAGCCGCCCTGAGTTTCCGGAGAAGGGCAGCATATAAATGTAATTAAAAAATAAAATAAAATAATAAAATAATTGCCTGATGATTTATTTGCTTTGAACACTTATAGCAATACTACCAAAATGTTGGTTTTTCTTTTAGAGACCACAGGTCAAGTTTGCTCAAAATGCACATTTTGCCATTTCTGTGCTTCCTTCCACTAATTCTTTCCTAGTGCTAGCACCATCCACAGTTTCTTCTTCTGTAGCAACAAAATGATGCTGTCCTAATTTTGAATGAGAAACATAAACTAAAGAGTCAGTTTGGTCTATTGGTCTAGAGTCTCCCAGATTCCCACCTTAGGTATGAAAATCAACTAGGTGACTTTGGGCCAGTCATTCTGTTAGCCTAATCCACCTACAGGGTTGTTATTGTGGGAAAAATAGGAAGATGAATGTTCACCACCTTGAGTTGTTTATAAAAATAATAAAGGTGGGGTAAAAATAAATAAATAAACCATGATTGAATTTTTGAGCTCTGATATCGCCTTCTTCTGCATGTCATCGGACTAATCACAGGATTGCATCAGGAATTAAGCAAATTTATCAGGAGGACAATATACCACTACTTTTTGTCTTTTTACCAGGGGTGGGATTCTTCTGATTTGGACTGGTTTGGGTGAACCGGATGTTAAATTTTCATCTGGTTCATCGAACCAGTATTTCAACCGACCAGCTGGTCCAGTCCATCCTGCCCCACCCCTTCCAGGAATCTTCATGTGGCCCATTTTCGATTAAGGTAAGTGCAGGGTCAGCTTGGATGCTCTGGGAGGGGGAAAAATGGGCCTTCCAAAAGTCCGGAAATGAGCCTGTTTCCAGCTTCCAGTGGGCCTCTAGAGCCCAGGGGAGGCCATTTCCACCCTCCCAGAGGCCCAGGAGAGGCCTCTGGCCCCTTGAGAAGGCAAATAATGGCCATCCCAGGAGTTCCGGAAGTCCAGAAACGAGCCTGTTCAAGCCCGTGGGCCTCCAGAGCCCGGGGAAGGCTGTTTTCACCCTCCCAGAGGCCCGGAGGAGGCCTACAGACCCTTGGGCAGACAAAAAATGGCCATCCTGGAAGTTTCAGTAGGCCACACCCACCATGGCCACGCCCACCCAGCAACTGGGCAGTGAACCAATTGCTGGGATTTTTGAATTCCACCCCTGCTTTTTACCCTCTATCCTGTCATGAAGAAGCTGTTAAAGTTAAAAGCAAAAGAGCACAGTCACAAGAGGAACTGAGTCAAAAGCAGCAATTTCCCCTACAAAATTGTCTGCTACAACATCTTGCCTGTCAATGATTTCTTTAGCTTCTACACAATAATACACAGGCAAACAATCAATACAAACTCAAGGTAAACTGCTTCAAACTCGATTGCAGAAAATATGACTTCAGCAACAGAGTGGTTAATGCCTGGAATGCTCTACCCGACTCCGTTGTTACTGCCTCAAACCTCACAGCTTCAATCTCAAACTGTCTACTGTGGACCTCACCCCATTCTTAAGAAGTCCCTAAAGGGGCTGTGCAGCAAGCACCAGCGTGCCTACCGTCCCTGTCTTACTGTCTCCATTTACCTGTATTTACTTCCTTTGTTCATATTTATGTTCATACCTACACTTGTTATCCTGTACAAGTTTGACAAATAAATAAAATAAATAAAAATAAATAAATGTCTCTCTCCTTCTTTCCTAACTTTATATAGGCAACAAATGCTGATCCCCATATTCCTTTGCACTGTTTGGGAAGTAATAGTCGGAAGGGGTTGGTTTGTCTTTATTCCATTTCTGCCTAAACCAGTAAGGAGCAAGAGTGAAAGTGCTTACAGTATTGTCAGCTCTACAGTCTAGACCAGCCGTGGGCAACCACGCCCGGGGCCAGATCCGCCCGTTCGGCTGTTCTATCCAGCCTCATGGAGCCAAAAGAGCGGAGGGTTCTCTTGCTCTCCCAGAAGGCTACATGAAGGAATCTAACTTTGAATTTATATTAGTTCACACAAACACTCCATCCATGCTTTTGTTCCGCCCTCCGTCCAGTTTAACAACCCATTGTGGCCCTCGAGTCAAAAAGTTTGCCCACCCCTGGTCTAGACTCTGGCTGATAAACTACAGTCTGAACTCTGCTCTGACCAGCTCATAATGCAAAATGACAACCAACAAGGATTATCAAGAACTATTATTATAAAATTTGGAATTTATTTTATGAATGGCTAGATAGAAGAGTAAGAAATTGAAATATGTAAGTACAGTATAATATCTATTACTGATAATTGAATGAGTTAGACAGAGTAAGAAAATGAATGTGAAACATATTATTGAAAGTCAATAAATATAATGTTAAGGCTATTATAATAAGTGATATATGCGATATAAAATACTGATTAAAATGATTATAAACATATATAAGTAAAATATGTATGATAATGTTATTATGTGCACAAAGAAATGTGTACCCAACTGACACACTGATGAACAGAAAGGTTTTATTTGTTTGTTTTGTTGTTATAAAAATAAAAATTTTATTTAAAAAAAGGATTATCAAGAGCATACTCTCATCAGCCTGAAATGCCCCCAAAGTGCTATTTTGATCCCACAAGTAGTCTTTGCCTTACAACCATTTGTTTAACAACAGTTTGAAGTTACGATGATGCTGACAAAGCCCATCCTCAAAGTTACAATAATCACACCACTTGTTTTAGCTTTTTACATGTCCACCAACATGGTAAAGGGTTCACATTTCCAACATCCATTTGAAATGCCTTTATATAGTCTAAATAATTTCTTTGGTGCCATGATACATCATTTTATAAAAATATCAAATTCATGTGTATTTTCTCTTGCTTTTTCTTTTAAAATTCACTATTACAAAATATAAAATATCCTCTTAGAAAAGCTTTATTTGCATCCAAACTATTCTTACTACTGTACCTTTCTTAAGATTACTGAAAAAATTCTCTTAATTTCTTTTTGCAAACTTCCACTACCATATCCTTTTGTAACAACATCTCATTCAATCTCCACTAAAAGAGACATTTTTTCTTTCAAAAGATAATATCTTTGGAATATGATCTGAGAAACTGTTATGATACCTACACTTTATGAATATCAATAGACAAAAAGTTAGATCATATCCATTCGTATCTATTCTTGGAAAAGATCTATGTTTTTTAGAAAAATAAGAATATTCTTTTGAGTCACTGTTTTATATTTTTATACCTCAACAAACTCCAAATTATTTATTAAATAAAAAAGAATCTTTGGTACTTTGCCTTGTATATTTTTAATATTTTTCTCAGAAGTTCTATCTATTTGTGGGGAAAGCATTCCACTGTCCCGAGATGCTAATTTTCATACTGAAAGTCCAATAATCTGTCTATAGGTCCTTTATAAAATCGTCATTTGGAGCATATTTTTTCAATAACCAAATCTTAACCGCCTATGGATTAACTTCCATCCCAACATGCCTGCCATGATTTTTTGGATACAGTGGAGGATTTATATAGAAAAAACTCAATTTCTTTTTTATTCCTGTTGAATAAATTTAAATGAATTTAAATAAATAGTTTTTTGTTTATAAAAATAAACAAAAAGTAATTTTTGTGACTCAAATATTTTATATCTTTTTCTAATATGTTTCTTGTAAACAATCATATTTTGTTTTAACTTTTTTAAATAATGATTTCAGTAGCCCAAATCCTGCTTTTTTTGTTTTTTATCTTCTTACATATATAAAAGCAAAATACTACTCAGGCATCATCGCAAAATCTCCAGAACCATAAAGCCTACAAACTTGAAATTTGGTACATATGTTCCTCTTGGAGTCTAGGTGCTCACTAAGAAAGGATTTTTCAAAATGACCATCAGAGCATTAGTATTTCATATATTATTATTAACATACTCTGATGCTAAGGAGTTCTACCCTCCCCACCTGAAAAGAAATCTGTTCCAAATGCAAAATATAAGCAGAGGAGAGGAGTTTTAGTTTTAGTTTCACAGCAGCAACCATTTAATACAGAATAGTTGAGCTAAGCCACACCCGGGCTCCTTCTTGCTCACACAGTAAATACTGTTTCAGTTTTCATGTTTCAGTTTCCAAACAGCCCTCAACTGTCTCACACACTGACAGGACGCTAGCCAGATGAATACTGATGGATGCTGGTAGGCAGAGACACAATTTTCCCCCTTATTTTCCTCCCCAAAAACTAAACCCAATCACATAGTTTCGTAGCGAAGCATGGGCATAGAGCTAGTTTTATTTATTTTACAAATTTTTGAATCATCCATTTCCCTCAGAGTTAGATCAGTGTTCCTCTATTCTTATCCTCTCTCCTCACATCTAATTTCTATACACCCTTTTTGTGACATTAATTGTTTCATAGAGAATTTGTTCCTTCTCTGTCTACAATCACTCCATTTTATTTCTTTCACTACCTTTCTTTTCTTGCATGTCCATTTCCCCCAAGACCTACTTGACATTACTAAAAATTAATTTGCCTCACATTGAAAACTTCTTCCCAACCTTGGTTTTCCGTTATAAACAATCATGCCAACTGTACTTCTTTATTTTTATTAATTTCTTGGATATTAATTACCCTTCATATCTTTGCTGTTATCAGATATATCAACCTAATTTACATCTTATTTGTCTTACTAAAAAGCATCATGTAAAAACCTTGGTTAAACAAAGCTGTGACGGGTAGCTTCAATGGACCCATCTGGGGAAAAGCACAGAACATAAAAGAATATGACATGGAATATAAGAGAAGAAATGAATATGAATATGAACTAACAAATAAAATATGTTTGTTAAATTAACAGAATGTGCAAGAATCAAATTGATCATCAGGATGGACTGCTATTATGAAGTGGAGCTGATGTACATATATGTGCATCATATAAGATTAATGATGAAAAGAACTAACATGTACATCAAATGTTATGAATTGTTCTAAGCTAAATTGCTCTAGTTGCATGAAAATAGGAATTCCTTGGCTATTTCTGCATACAATACAATAGTTTCTCATTCTAGTGTAATTTCGAGCATACTTAGTTAATGTGTTGGATTAAATAGAGTCTGCTCATATTTTCAGAGTGGAAATCTGAGTCAGCAACTCTTGGAGCTCATAAGCAGGTCAAAAATAAAGACTGATATTTTGAGAAGTGTATTGTCTCTGATAGTAAATACAACTTTATCCTTTATTACATTGCCCACTTAAGTTGCCCAGGTTGGTAGCAATCACTGATACATTGAACTCAAGGTTTTATCTATGTGCTATAGTAAGAAACATTTCAATATATACCCTGAATTTTCAGCCATTCAGTTTCATGGGCTCCATAATAAAAGAACAAGAATGTCTGAATATTTATGTTCTCCACATCATGCATAATTTTATGCACCTTAGTCTCCATAACCTTTCTGTTTTTGAAGCTATGAAAACTTTGAAAATATCATTTTGCTCCTATGGTAATTGATGCAGTCCCTGATGTTTCTAGGAGCAAAATGGAAGGAATCCTGTCCAAAAAGACTGAGAAA